>PVJH01015518.1:0-53255 GCA_004026705.1 Nesogale talazaci
TGCTATTATGAATTGGATGACCCCTGTGAAAGGGTTGCTCAACCCCTGAAATAATAGCAACCCCCAGGTTGAGAACTGCTGCTTGATTTGTTCCACTTATTGTGAAGCATTTAGGGTTTTCAATATATAGAATCATATCATCTGCAAGTAACAATAGCTCCACTTCTTTCTTCTCTAAATGAATAATTTACTGTCCTCAGCTTCCTTATTTTTGCTATCTGCTTATATATGTTATTTGCTATGACCTAAAGGATGATGCGGAAGAAAAGTGGGGTCAAGGGCATCCTTGTCTCATCCCCTGCTTCAGTGGGATTATTTTCATCTTTTGTCCATTGATATAACACTGTTGTTTTTTTCATAGATAGCCTCTATTATATAGAGGTAATTTCCTTCCAATTCTGTCTTCTCTAGTGGCTTAATTAATTAAGAGTGGGTATTGAATGTTGTCAAATGCTTTTTCTGCATCTGTTGATGTTTGTCATGTGGTTCTTATCCTTTTCCTTCTCAATTTGTTATATAATGTTAATAGACTTTTGGATATTGAACCATTCATGCATCCCTGGTATGAATCCACTGGATCATAATGAAGTTATTCATTTTAAATATATTTGTATTCTATTGACCAAAATTTTGTTTAAGAAATTTTGAATTAATGTTCATTAGAAATAGTGGTGTGTTGTTTTCTATTCTTCTGGGATCCTTCCCTAGTTTTGGTATCAGTGTTATACTAGTTGAATAGAATGGGTTTTAGAGTTTGCTATCCTTTTCTTTGCTCTGGAAGAGCGTCTGTGGAATTCATGGAAGATCTTCCCTGAATGCTTGGTAGAATTCTCCTGTTTTGGGCTGTGGTATTCTGATTCTCATTAGTTTCTAAAAACTTCCTAGTTTTATTCTAATTTGGGCCAGTACTCACTCATTTTGAAGAAGAAATCTGTACATTCTCGAAATACTTGTCCTTCGTTTGCTTTTTTATATTTTTATCTTTCTTTTGTTTATTTACTAGTGGTCAGAGAAGAAAGTCTGATTGACTGCTCTACATTTGAATTTATTCAAGTTTGACTTCTCCCTTCCCCAGCATGTGGTATATTTTCAAATACGTACCATGCGCACTTGAAGCTAATATAATTTTTGTGTGTGTATTTGGGAGGAGTGCTCTATATATGTCCATCAGGTCGACTTAACTAATTGTAGAGTCTAGTTATGTAGCCTCTTTGTAGAACTTCTTTCCCACTGATCTATCTTTCTCAGAGAATGGTGTATTGAAGTCACCTACTGTGTTTGTTGAGCCTATGAATTCTTTTTTCATCCTTTGAAGGATTTGATTGACAAATTTCACAGTTTTCTCATTGGGTGCAAATATACTTATTAATCTCACTGACTCTTGATCTACTGATTCCTTGCATGCCCACCTTAATCTCTTATTATGCCTTGCACCTTTAGATCAATTTTTTTTCAGAGATTAGAACTGCAACTTCTTCTGAGTTTAAATTGCCATTTGAATGGAATACATTTTGCCAGCCTTTGATTCTCAATATAATTTTGTCTGGAAACTTATGATGTATCTATTTTAGACAACAGATTGATGGGAAGTGTTTCCTTATCCATTCGCTAACCTGGATGAATTCAGACTATTGAAGTCCAGAGCTATTACATCTGCGGATTCTTTGCTTTTATCTTACACCTTTTGTGTTAGGTATTTTCCTCCCTCCCAGTGTGTTGTATGTGTCTCTATGTGTGATTCATTTTTGCCTCTTTTTCATTGCTGGATCAATGACATCTTGGGGGTTGTTTTCAGAGGATTGATTTCTGGATAGTGTTACATTATGTGGTGGTCTCATATTTGTGCTCTGAATGTTGATATTCTGTCCAAAGTGTGTTGGCAAGAATTTTTTGTGGTGCTGAGTTTCTGTTTGTTTGTTTTAAAACACATTCTCTGAACTTTTCCTCATCCAGGAAATCTCTTATATCTCTATTTTGATTGATTCTTGGGTTGCCATTATTGTCTTTCATCATTCAGAAGATGCTTCTTCACTCTCTGCTTTTTTTTTGGGTGTCTACTAATAAGACTGTACATTCTTTTGGTCCAGCTACTCTTGTGATTTTCTCCTTTCCTCATATTTAGGTAATTTGACTATTGCATAGCCTTTTTGTATTCCTCTTGATCTTTAGAGTAATTGGTGCCCACTCTATTTCCTGAATGATTGTCTGGTTCTCATTCATTAAATCCAGGAAATTATCTTCCAGGAATTCCCTCATTATTTTGCTGTAGATTTCTTCATTATGTCTTGTTCTTATATTTCAAGTATTCAAATGTTGTTCCTCTTTGAAACTTCATGCATAAATCTCAGATTTTCTTAAAATTTTTAATTATCTTGATTCATTGCCTTTCATGTTTGTTGAAATCTGCTTGGCCATCCTCAAGATCACTGATATGATATGGTTCTCTCCATCTTTCAGCCTGTTGGTGAATTCTCTTACCTTGTTCTTTAATTCTGTTACCTCTTCTATTAACTTTTGCTATTTCCCTTAGGTATGTGGACTCTATCTTCTCTATTAATTCATCCTTTTTATTTTGGTACTGATTGTCTCATAACATGTATGACTCTAAGTAACATTCTGAAGATTTTTTTTTCTGTGGTGGTACAACATCTGCTCCTTCTATGAACATCATTAGCTTCAATTCCTCCTTTAACATTGCGTTTTCCTCTTGCTTTCTTGTAAGGATTGCTAATGTGGGCATTGTCTGCATGCCATTTTGGTGGGGCTAGGTGCCATTTTCTCAGGAGTCCAAGAGCCCTGATTTATCTCTTTGGCAGGCAAGTAAGAATGATTCTAAGAACTACCTGCACCCAAGTGTGCTTTGGGATCAGGCTGCTTCTCTTTCTCACTAGGGTTCTACTCTCTCCCTAAACACTTGAGATTACTGATTGAATGGGGAGATTAGCTGGTTCTCTCTGGCAGTGGGGGCAGGGTGGTTGTGAACAGTGAGGGTGGACCTGTGCAGGTAGATTGCATGTGAAGCTGCAGTAGAATGGGGATGCCTGAGACAGGAAACCATGGGTGGATCGTGGGGACTCATGGTGATAAGCAAGACATAGTGCAAGGCTAGGCTAGTGGGGTAGCTCTGGGTCTGGGTGGGGCTAGGCAGGGTGTCATGAATCCAGGTCTAGTCACTGGGTATGCTGCAAATCTAGGGCAGATTGGCAGGGGAGTATCAGTGGTGGCAGCAGTGGTGGGAAAGCAGCATATGGTGGGTAGGGGCCAGCAACAGTGTGAAGTCACAAGCACAGATGGTGCAGCTGGAATAACCTGGTCACCAGGCCGCAGGTTGCCAAAGCTCCACAGTGTATACAGGAAGATAGCTTGAATTAGTACTGTGAGGTGGGTCAGTCTCCAGGTAGGAGTAGAACTCTGGCATACTGCATTGTTCAATGCATTGTTCAATGGACCACCCATTGAACCTCCCAGTCCCTGAGTTCAATGATTGCCTTGAAGTTCCCAAATCAGCTCCTTTACCTCAACACCATCTTGCTGGAAATTTCTTTATCTTATTTAATTAGGACATCAGACTTTTAAGATGCATATTGCAAACAAATTCCCTAAATTTTAAAGACTGAGATGTTAAATCACTTGTCATAAGTCACTAACAGGGCTGGGATCTGTCCGATTTGAATTTTGAGTTTCAGACATTATGTAACAGAATATACTATCTTACCTTGAATGAGAATTTCTCTCCTGATAACCTCTCACTCAATAGAGCCAGAGTGAACAGGTTGTTCTTCTTTTTTTTTAACCACAGTCCTTCTGTGTAATTAATGACTTATCCCTAGGTTCAATTATTCTTTCCTTCAAGCTAACCATTGCATCAACTATTTCACTTGGCACTCAACCCAAATTCACTATCATTAAGCTGATTCCAACTTAGCTAACTGCCTCTGTGTGTTTCTGAAATGGTAAATCTTCACAGGAGTAGAGAGTCTCATCTTTTTCCCAGTGAATGGCTGGTGGTTTAGAACTGCTGACCTTGCACTTAGTATAAAGTGCAATCTACCATGCCACTAGAGCTACCCATTTGGGATTAGAATATATGTTTCTGGACACTTGATGCATTTTTTTTTGAGAACTTTAGCTTTTCCCCAGAGAGTTAATCAATTTTCCTTTCTATACCTAGAAACAACTTCCTGGGTCGTGTCAATGGTTAAGCATCCAGCTTCTTACTGAAAGATTGCAGATTTGAGTCTGCCCAGATTTTCCTTGGAAGAAAAACCTGGTAGCCTAGTTCCAGAATACTAATCAGTGAAACCTAATAGAGTACAATTTTACTCTTATATACTACATGGCATTGTCAGGGTTTTTTTTATCAACTTACAAATAAGTAGTTAATAATCAAAAGAGAGAAAACGAAAAATAAGAGAAAAAAGAAAAAATGTTTTGTGACCTCTTCTTTAAGAGAAGCATTCAGTGATTTACTTAAATGAATCTCCTAGTCTTGTCTCTATATCTCCCACCATTGGAGAAGATTCAGTTATGAGTGATTGTCATATTTCTGGATATAAAATAAGCTATCTCAGAAGCAGGAAGTGGGGATGTTACTTGGAAGAGAGATGAGTCAGGAGGTTACCCCTAGCACTTTCTACCCCTAGAATTCTGCACATTGGACCTCCTTGATCCCAGAGCCAGCTTTCACAGCAGAGGAGTGGCTGTGGATCCATAGGATGAGACACAGTGGTGGACTTCCATCCCACTTCCATCCTCAGCAAATAAAGCTGAGATTTGGTGGGCAGGAGGCTGGCTTGGGAAATGGTATGCTTCAGGTCATTTAATTAAGGGAGGTTGGTTTGCTGACACACAGAACTGGAATTGAATGTCTTTGTATTGAGGCTTATAGTGGAGTGGCAGCCTTAAAAAAGGTTTGTAACAAGCGTTGAGTAGAGGTGCACCTTAAAGACTGAGAGCCAAGGAAAAACCTGTTTGTTGACATGGCAAAGAAGAAATTAATGAACAGCACTATCTTGAATACTTTTGACCTGAATTTTAACCTACTAATTTCTTTATAAATTCCATGTTCTGAGCACTGTGTGTGAGTTTTATGTAGACATTGTGATGAATTATGGAACCTAGCTAAGAATTGGAGAGTGCTCTAGGAGACAAATATATTCAAGGAAACAGAGAACAGTGGTTAATCTCATAGACTCTAGCCTCAGATTAATGAGACACAAATCCTTGCTCTTCCTTTTACTGCTGGCTGTGTAAGCTACAGAAGTTGGTTGAATCCTAAATCATCTGATTAAATTCCTTGGCATCTGAGCACACAGTGTACCATTCCCTGGTCATCTTCCTGAAACTAAGAAAGACGACTGTTTTTTGACACGCCTACCTCAACAGATGCCTTAACCACTTACTATGTTCCACTTTGCTATATTAACTCATTCAATCCTCACAGAAATCCAGTGAAGTTTATGTTATTATCCCTACATTTGTAGTTTTGTTTAATTACCATCAAGTAGCCCTCAGACTCATTGTGACTCCAAATCCAGCAGACAAAATGTTACTCAGCCTTGCACTATCTTCATGATTGGCTGGGCATTGGGCTGTTGTAATCTATGGGGTAGTCAAGGATCTGTTTTTAGAAATAAATGACAAAAACCTTTATTTCTATTCCACCCTACTCTGAAAGTACTGCTGAAACCTGTTCAACATTAATACAACCTGCAAGCCTACACTGACATGTGCTTTGGCTGGGAATCAAGCTCAGGTTTCCTGTATGGATAGTGAAAATTGTACTATGGAACTACCAAGGAATTATCTTGTCTCAGCTATGTTGCTGGTCAGCAGAGGAGAAGACAGCCCACTTCTAGAGATTATGCTCCTGACCCTTCTTCCCTTTGCCTTCATTGTAGAAACCCATCTTTAGGGGCCTTTACATCTTGCATATTTGAACAACTCAGCTTACATTCTTCCACTGGAAGCCGTTTGCTTTCTCTGGCAAACTCTTATGTCCTGCACAGCCTTGCCTATCTTGCCTGCTCTCCCTTCCAAGGGTTATTAAAATGGGAGTGTGGCTCATGGTGGTTGATGGCCCAAATGCGGATCACTCGCTACCTCCCCTGGCTCATAGCAAATATTTACCTTTTTCTACAGAGGAGCAATGAGGTTTCATACAAAAGATGGATGTCTAGTGTGTACGTGTGTGTGTGTGTGTATATATATATATATATATATATATTTATATATATTTGTCTGACTCTTTTGAACACACCTAACTCTCATTTCCTTGACTTACTCAGAAAGCGAGAAGGCACTCCAAGGTGAGTAGTTTGACTTTTCAGAGGATGCTTTGAGGTTTGTGAGCTGAATAGATGTCTGGCGCTTTCCTTTTTTATACTCTTCCCCTCCTTCCTGAGAGGCCAGAAACATGATATGTTTCAACAGCTGAAGGTTTAGTTTCCAGTTACACATGTATCAATCATCTCATTTAGCTAAGATTTCCCCTTAATTTTTTTCATTTTAACCAGATACGTATTTCAACCTTTCCTTGAACAGTACTGTGGACCAAAGCTAGCACACGATATGATAATTTCAGGAATGCACATGTTTACATACTTAACAGTTCGAGTGCACGACGTCACATTTCGGTCTGCTGGGTGTCGCAGGTGCATGAGATTTCAGGTGATTATGCACTGCTTCCCCAGCCTTCTCTCTGCTCTCATCCCGAGCAGCTCACTATTCCGCTTGACCCCATTTCTCCATCTGTAAAGTGAAATGATGTGGGATTTTGCTCCTCCATCTCTCTCCTCTTTGCTCTCTCATCCAATCTTAAGGTAATGTTTGTAACAGGAAAAAGCATTCCTCTAGTCAGACAGGTTAATCTGAAAATTTTTCTCACTTACATAAAAGCAGTTTCCAATCTTTACCTTGGAAGTAGATTGGTAGTTCTTGTCATTCATCTATTATTGCTGCTCAGAGAAATATACGAGGAGAGATGAGGCCGCTGAAAGATTCTCAAATATAGTTAGAATAGAATCTAAGTCAGGGCGTGGGAGGGAGAGTGAGGGAAGAGAAAGAACAGGAGTAAGAAAGCTATTGTATTGTAAGCTCTGTGCTTCAACTATACACCAAACAAACTTTAAACTCATACATCTCTCTTCTTGTATGTCTCTTTCCATTCATGTTTTACTCACTTGCTCTCTATCTCTTGTTCCCTTTCCTTCCTTCCTCTTCCATTCTCTAGTTTATTCCCTTGTCCCCATGCTCCTCCCCACTTACCTCCTCTTTATTTTCTCTCTCACGCTCTTTGTCAATAGTTTTTTCTATCTCCTTATTTGATCACTTTTAACCTCTGTGTTAGTCCAGGTAGACTAGAGAAACAAATTCATAGACATGCATATGGATATAAGGGAAAGGTTTATATACAAGAGGAATGGAACATTGAGAAAGCATCCCAACCCAGTCCAGTTCAAAGTCATAAGTCCGATATTAGCCCATATGTCTGATACCAGTCTATAAAGTCTCCTTCTGACTCATGAAGTCACAAGCTAGTGAGTGCAGGGTCCTGGCGCTGTCAGGGGTCCCCTCATGGCTCCTCATTTCCAGGGTTCAGGATCCATCAGCAGTATCCATTGGTGATAGAGACAGCTCAATACTGGCAGTCTCTCTGTGGCTTTTCTGGCTTCAGAGGTCCGCTTCCATCAGGGTAAGGCCACGTGGCTTCTCCTCCAGCTCTTCCGGTTCCTCAAACACTGCCATCTTGTCTTGCCAGCAGTTTGTCTTTCCAGGAGAAAGTGAGTCAAGTCTCTCTTCTCCAATTGGTAAACATCTCAAGACTTCCCAGAATTCTCAGGAGAAAGCCATGCCCACACAAAGGCCTCACTGGCTGCTCATTGGAAAGCTCCAGAATGACAGGTCAGACACTACACCTAGACTCTCAATCATGAAATTGATATCAAGTACATGGCCGCCACAACCTCACTTTCCCATCCTTTTTGTTTTTCAAGTCATTTTTCATTGCTTATGGCAAGTTGCATTTCCATTTTTAAAGAAGCAATGAATAAGCTAGGCATCATTTTCCTCACACATAATATGGTCATTATGTCCTTTGCTCCTGTTAAAATAGCAAGTTATGAAAAGATGTTGGGAGAAATCATAAGCAATATGACTACAGAACCAAGTTGAGGTGAATTTGGACAAGAGAATTATTGCTTCTGAAGCTTAGTTACTCATGTTTTACCTTTACCTCCTGCCCCTTCTGCTTCCCTACCTCAGAGAGATCCTCTTGCTCTCACCTGTTTCCTCTGGTGCAATAGGTTCTACAAAAATTACCTGTTCTTTTTCCTCTGCTGTCATCTCTATAAGGAAGGCCCCACATATTTCATGTTGGGGCAACAGACTTGAAAAGAGGGGATGGCCTGTGTAGACTTACTGAAGTTTAGTAGCAGGAATGAAACAAGAATTTTGATCTTGAGACCCTAAGACTTGAACCTCACCACCCCAGAAGGCTATTAACATGGCTTTTGCCAAACTGTTCTTGCCTTGGCTAATTCTTCCTTTAGGGTCCTTGTTAGAGCCATGCCTCTCCCACTGTTAACACTGTTAACACTGTTAAGCATTGTTGAGTCAGTTCTGACTCATAGAAATTCTATGTATACAAGAACTGAATTTCTCAAAATGGAAACAGCTTTGTCTTCAAGATTTTTAAATATAATTTCTTTTCATATAGTTCATATATTAAACAGTTTGATCATTTAGTTGTGTGAAGAAAGTTGTGTAAACATCACCACAATCAGTTTCAGAACATTTCTTCTTGTACTTCTTGTTGTTGTTAGCTCTCCATTTCTCCTCAACCTCCCCTGACATGCCCTAAGTCATTTTCAATCCAGTTACTGTTGCTATAGATCTACTAATCCTGGATTTCATACAAAAAACAAACAAACATACAAAATGAACAGGAATCAAATTAAAAAAACAAATAGCAAGCAAAAAAAAAAAAAAAAGAAAAACCCAACAACAATGACTAGGCAAAACATAGAAAAATCTCAATAAAATATGTTCATCTGGGCTGACTAGAGAAACAAATTCACAGACATCCATATGTGTATAAGAAAGAGTTTTATATATAAGAGCAATGGAATGTTGTGAAAACATCTCAGCCCAGTCCAGCTCAAGTCCATAAGTTTGATGTTAGCTCATATGTTTGACACCCATCTAAAAATTCCTCTTCAGCCTAACACAGTACTTGCAATGACAGCAAATGCAGGAAAATCATGGGCCAGTGGGTGAAAATTCTTGTGGGTCCACTGGTGGTGTAAGCATCTTAACTTTGGTGTGGATCTCCATGTGGCTTCTCCAGCTCCAAGGCTCAAGTATAGCTTCATGTGTCTTGTCATAAGGAATACCAGAGAGTATGTCTACCTGACCTCCAGTGAGCTGTTTATATCCTAGGTACCTCAAAATGGGGTCATCAAGCTGCAACCTGATTGACAGGATAAACTCCACCTCTTCACTTGCAATACTGTCAAGTTGGCACCAGATTAAGTAACTATCACAAAAAAGAAAGCATGAAAACCTTAAAAATGAAAAGAACTTTTAAAACATGTCAAAAGGGAGATCATGGGATAAAGTGTAACATTTTAACTTTGTTGCATCTACCCAAATCAATTTTATACTCTATGTTTGAGTCCATTAATGTAGCCACTGTCCATACATCCTCTTAAGGGTCTTCCTCTATTTCACTGCCCTGCTTTCCACTGCTTTACCAAGCATGGTGATATTTACAGGGACTGGCATCTTCTGATACATATTCAAAGTACCTCATGTACTGAGATCCTCAGGACATTCTTTGTAGATTGTAGCTAAAACTTGACTTTCATGTTGTTTTTAGGCACTGAGATGGATAAGCCATCCAATTCGGAGGAATCAGCCACTGAAACACTTATGGATAGCATCAAAACATTGCCAGATATTGAAAACCTCATGAATAGAAGCAGAGCATTGTCACAAGTACAAGAAAATGAGCTGCTTCGGGAAGAGGCCCCTACCCCATGGACTGTGACATTCAATTTGAGGTTCCTTCATGGCCTGCTTTGCCACACTACTGGAGAATACCTCTCTTGAACTAGGGACGGTTGAATCCTGTCATCTGTCTGACTGTGGGTGACCTGTCTTGGTGTTTGCTGCCTGTGGCCAGACAGCCTGAATTGCTCTACAGATAACTACCTGGAGGCCCTCACAACACGAATGACTGCCAATGTATTAGCTGTCTCATGGAAGCGAGTTGCACTGAGCCATTTGTACGGATTTATAGATTAACTGTTTATCTTTTATGCTCTCTATCTATATATCTATCTAAATATATATAAATTTCTAGTGTCCTTGTTTTTTCTATAGAAGAGCCTGTCTACAATAGATACTAATCTATCATAAGCAGCACTGAACTATGAAATAAATCTTGAAATAATCTTTTTGTTGATGACTGCAATGCCATTCCTCTTGCATTTCATTACATTACATTTTTGATGACTGAAATTTTCTGAGATTTATAATTGGCACACTCAATATTATGATTATTAAGGTATGTCTACAGCTGCCTCTGATTGTTTGGAGCCACACCTCATCAATTAATGAAGCCTTCCAAGCTTTGCCTTAGCCACATCGTATGACTAACTCTACTTTCATGAGGCAGCTCATCCTCAGTCTTATTTTGAATGTCTTCCCACTTGGGAGACTATTAGGCCCTATTACTGAAATGTACTTGGTTCTCAGTTGATAATCACTCAGAAGTAGACAGGCTATTTCTAATTTGTAATCTGTTCTTAGTCTGGAAACAATTTGTTTTGGGTGATTCCATTAGCATTTAAAACACTGGGGCCAGAGCTACCAGCATCAGCCCAACATACAAGCCATCACTATATGATAAACTGACAGAAACAACTATAACATGCTGGTCAGAGACATCCTTGAAGCCCTCACTATAAAGATCAAGACCCTTAGCTTTCAGTATGGATTACAACTCAAAGTATAGAAAGGCGCACTCTAACAGCTGAATCAATAGGCACCATCATGGTAAACAGGGAAAAAACGGAAATCTTAAAGAATTTCATTTTGCTAGTATTCACAGTGCTTGTAGAATCAGCAGCTCAGAGATCAAATAGTGCGTTACATTTGGCAACTCTGCCACGAAGACCTCTTTAATTTGCACAATAAAGAAAGGAGACTAAAGGACTGATGCATTTGGATTGTGGTCTTGGTGAAACATATCGGCAGTACAGTGGACCAGAAGTAAGAGCCTTTGTGACATAGTGATCCACAGATGCAGGAATGTGAAACCACCAGTCTGCTTCACAGAAGAAAGACAGGCCTTTTTTTTTTTTTAAACCATAAAAAGAGCTTTGGTCTTGGAAACTTGCAGCGGTTACGATGAGTCAGCATCAACTCAAAAACAGTGATCTTTTTTTTTTTTTTGGGTTTTTGAGTGGACCAGAAGAATAAACAAATCTGTTTGGCAAAAAGTACAGCTAGAAAGCTTCATTAGATTGAGAACAAGTTATCAGGTGAGGTAGATTCCTGAAAAAGTACATCATGCTTATAAAATACACAGTAAAACAGTGAAAGATTCTCAAAGAGAAAATCAACATAGCTACAACAAGGAGTTCAAACTTAACAGGAGTTATGAAGATGGTGCAAGACTGGGCAGCATTTCTCTCTGTTGTTTATAAGGATGTCATTGACTCAATGGCATACTACAACAATAAAATTTTGGCAGTGTTCTGATATCTACTAATATCAATGACAACCTAGTGTTTGTGTAACTTACATGAGGAGCAGAGTAAACTCGTTTTTTAAAGTTTAGGGTTCTCTAACATTAGTGTTCTTGTTTTTCATAAGTGGTTTATTAACGCAGATTCCTTGAATCTACCTTAGACCTATTTCCAGAATCTGACATTGGAACCTGAATATCTGCATGGTTAACAATCAACCCGTGGATGCTGATGACCATGGTATGGGAATGACACTTTGAGAAATACTGCTTATAAAGGCCCTCATTAAAACAGCCCCACTTGAGCATTGATGCTCCTCTTGAAGCAAATATGAAGCTGGTATAACAACCATCTTTTATGCTTCTTCTGCTTAGGGAATGGATTTTGTCTCACCAATGCCTAAAGCATAGGTCTTCTAATTTGCCAAGCGCAAAACTAAAGGTGAACAACATCTGGTTAAATGATTGCTGCTAAACATTGAGCTACTGCACAGTAGAGGGAATAATTAGCCCTCTTTTTGATAAGAGGCAATCAGTAGCAGTAGGGTAGTCTCTCTTCTTAGGGATACTTCATTACAGGAACTGGTTGTGAGAGAGCTCAATAGTGTTTTGACATGCATGAAGTAGTTTCATTTGAGTCAGAAGACATGGTAATAAGTTAAGACATGATATTAGAAACCGATCTTTCAGATTTGGGTCACTTCAATCAATGCATCGGAACACAAAATTCTTTTCTTGGCTGAGAAAAAGCTTATCTAAAGACATGGAGTATCATCATTTGACTGGATAGGCCCTTGTTTTATGGGTGTAGTAGACAGGGTTCTCTAGAGAAACAAGACCAGGACACTTATGACATTTTAGATATAGATTAGATAGGCAGATAGATACAGCATAAGAAACACCAGCTAATTTGTCTATAGAGCTGTACAAATGCACTGGTAGTCCCTCAAGCCATGAGAATCACCAGGTTCAAGTCAAGGAAGCACACAGTTGAGTCCTCTGTAGAGCAATTCAGGAAATCAGGCCACAGGCAGCAAATAGCCAGGCAGGTCACCCACAGTCAGCCAGATGACAGGGTCTGAAAATCCCCAGCTCAAACAATATATACACCAGTAGCGTGGCAAAGCAGGTCTTAAAGAAACCTTAAATTCAGTGAAGCAGTGAGTTGGATGTGGGTTGGATGTCCCATAGGTAGTGTAGTTGGCAAGTTGAGGCAGAGAACCAACTAAAGCAGCTACTTACTAGTCAGCTCATCAAAGAGAAAGAGACAAGAAAGGCAAGGCACGCCAAACCATTTATCTCTCTATCCTTCAATTAAACTACCCTTCAGTTAATCTCACATGTGTTCATTTGCCAATAAACCTACCTATAACAATATGCATATGGGCGATCCTATTTCTTTACTATACAAATATCCTCTGCTCTCCATGGAAATTATTCACAGAAAATGCACAGCTGCTTTACTATTTTTCTGTCTTCTTGTCTATCTATCTAGTTGCCCACACATCTATTCATCTAGTCATCTGACATTTGTTGTATACCTGCTATATATTTTAGATGGTGTTTTAGTCATTGGAGATAAATCCTTAAACACAAGAAAAAAGTTGCTCTCATGGAGATTCACTGAAACACAGAGAAGCTGTTCTATTTATTTCCTGTTACCTTGTTTCTCAATCACTTCTCTGTAACTGTAAATATTTTATAGGCCTCTCATTTTATTTTACATTAAACAAAGGCATGCAACTCCTATTTTTGTTCAGACATAAAAGTTATACATGATTCGCCAAGTTTGAGGCCAAAATTTATTTATTCTTCCAATAACTATACATTTATTTAAATTTTCAGTATTATTAGCATATAATCACACATCTTACAATCAACAGTTCAGTAACACCAGGGAGAGTTGTACAATCATCACCACCACAGTCAGTTGTAGAATATTATCTTTACGATTGCATTTGTTGTTATTAGCTCTCCATTTCTCTACAACTTCCCCTGCCATACCCCAAAGGGACCATTAATCCAATTAATATCTTTATACATTTACCTATCCTAGATTTCATAAACATGTAAACATCAAAAACTTAACAATAACAAAATATAACAAAAACTTCAAATGAGAAGAAAGCAGAAAATACTAAAAACTAGATCATATTTAAATGAGATGCTAACTGCATCTCCAACAATCCACTTTCCAATGCATTCTGCATGATAGAAAGGTTATTTATATATATCACTACTTCACGGTAACAAGGGAGTCACTAGAGTTTAATCAACCTTTGTTTCCCTTAACTGAAACATCTTGAAAATGAGTCAAGGGGAAGTTCAAACGATAAGATATTAATTTCTGACCCAACTATGTGTGTTACACTTGACTTTGCAATGCTCTCTGCATGATAGAAAGGTATTCACTTCCCTCATCTATGAAGAGAGGGGATTCTCTGACGGCTTTATTCATCTGTGGACCCTGCAAATGGATTTTGCCAATAATTATTTTTCTGTACCTACTATGTTTTTAGGACCTTGTCTATCATTTTGTGGTACTGTGGTGACTTGAGTTTTTCTGTGATACTGGAAACTATGTCACTAGTATTTCAAACAGCAGCAGTGTCATCCTAATTGAACAGGTTTCAGTGGAGTTTCCAGATGAAAAACAGACTACAAAGAAGGAAGAGCTTGTCCATTAGCCACTGAAAACCCTAAGGACACATCCAAATGCTGTCAATTATTAAAAACCTAATGAATGGAAAAAGAACATCGTCAGGGATAGTGGAGGCAGATGACTCCTGAGGTCAGAGACATTTAAAATATGACTGAGGAAAAGCTGCTTTCTCAAGGTAGGGTTGACGAATATGATATGGATGGAGGAGAGCCTGTGAATGTAATGTCTTGGGGATCATTATTGGATCATGACTCAAAAGGAAAAGAAACAACTGAAAATATCAATTAACAATGGGAACTTGGAAATTATGGTGTATGAATCTTAGAAAATTGGAAGTCATCAAAAATAAAATGGAAAGCATAAATATTGGTATTCTATGTCTTAGTGAGCTGATGGACTAGTATTGACTATTTTATCTCAGAAAATTATATCGTTTTCTGTGCCAAGGATGACACAATCAAGAGAGATGATGTATTTGCTTTCAAAATGGACATTTCAAGATCTATTTTGAAAGACAATGCTGTCTGTGATTGGCTCATTTATTTCTACCTACAAAGAAATACAGTCACTATAATTAATATTCAAATTTATGCATTAGCTACTGAAGTTAGTAATAAAGAAATTGAAGAAGTTCACCATTAACTTCTTCCTGAAATTGATCAAACATGCAATCAGGATGCATTGATAATTATTGATGACTGGGGTGCAAATATTAGAAACAAAGAGGAAGGAAAAATAGAAAATATAGTTTTGGTGAACCAAACAAAGCTGGAGATTATATATAACCATTCTTGAGAACCAATAGCTTATTCATAGCACATATCTTTTTTTCAAAATCACAAAATAATTAGACTCATGGCTTGGACTTCTCCACATGTAATACACAGAAATGAAACTACTTCTTTGATAAGGGACAATGAAGTAGCTAAAACCGGTCTAGAGGGTAGTTGTGGAACAGACTATCAATTGCTTATATATAAGTGCCAGTTCAAGTTAAAGAAAACTAAAACAAGTCTGTGAGATACAAAATACTACCTTGAGTATATCGCACCCAAACTTTGAGAGATTTCGAGATCTCAAGGCCAGATTTGCATTGAAAACTAATGACAAAAATACTTTATGATTGTGGAAGACCATCATTCATGGAGGGAAGAAAGAAAATTCTACCTATCCATGCCCCTTCTTTGGGGAGGCAGTCAGGGGCCTTTGACTGCCACTCCCTGTGCATGATGTGACCCCAGGTCCCTTCTCCTAGCATGACACATCACCTCCCCAGCCCAGGACGACTCCTCACTGTCCACCTCCCAAGAGGGCTGGGTGAACATGAGGCAGGATAGGTGAGACCCTGGGAGGCAGGGCCCCGCCCAGTTAGGGAGAGACTCGAGCATCCCAAATGCCTGGCTACTGCTGTGGCGTCAAGGACCCCTCTCCTGCCAACTTCTCCACCTCCTTCTCTCCCTCCTTCCACCTCAATGATTTTTTTTGTGTGTCAATTGTGTTGTTTTTATTTTATTCTTGTCCCTCCCCTCCTTTGCCCCCTTTTCACAGACAAAAACGGTCTAGAAATAAAAAAAAATTATAAACAGTCTCTGAAACTTGCTCTACATCACAGAGTAGCTAAGGTATAGGGAAGAAATGATGACGTCAAAGAGCAGCAAATTTCAAAGGTCAGCTTGACAAGGCAAAGCCAAATATTATAATGACAGACACAAAGACTTAGAGTTAGAAAACCAAGAAGGAAGAACACATTCAGCATACTTAAACTAAAAGAACTCAAGAAACATTCAAGCCTCAAATTTCAATATTGAAAGATTCTAAGGGCAAAATAGTGAATGATGTATGAAGTATAAAAAGAAGGTAGAACGAATACACAGAGCAAATGCAGCAAAATGAACGGGTTGACAACCAACCATTTAAGCAGCATATGCGCAAGAACCAATGATACCGAAAGAAGTCCAAGCTGCACTGAATGCATTAGCCGAAGACAAGGAACACCAATCAAAATATTTCAACAAGTTGATGAAGGACTGGGAACACTCATTTTTCTATTCCAAGAAGTTTGGAAGACAGCTACTTGGCCAACTTACTGGAAGAGATCCACATTTGTACTCATTTCAAAAGAAAGGTGACCCAACAGAATGCTCAAATTTTACAAAAATGTTGATACTGCATGCAAGTAAATTTTGCTAAAGATCATTCAGTAATGAATACTGGAAAAAATATCTATTTGTTTCATTGATTATGCAAAGACATTTGACTCTGTGGATCATAACAAACTAAACTTTGTTTAAAGGAGAATGGGAACTTATGAACACTTCATAGTTTGTGTGTTGACCCTATACATGGATTAAGAGGTAATTGTGTGGACAGAACACAGGAATTCTACATGTTTTAAAACAAGAAAGGTGTGTGTCAAGCTGTATAGTTGTATCCTCTCACTAAACTTATTCAATCTCTACACAGAACAAATAATCATAGCTGCAATATATGAAGGAGATGAGGCATCAGGATTGGAGCAAATCTCATTAACAATTTGCAATCTGCTAGTGAAAAAAACCTGTTGGCTGAAATTGAAAAGGATTTGAAGTACTTGCTGATGATGGTCAACAAATGCAGGCTACAGTATGAATTACAACTCCATGTCAACAAACCACAAATCCTAATAACTGGCCTAAGAGGTAGCATCATGATGCACAAAGAAAAGATCAAAATTGTTAAGGCTTCCATCTTCCTTGAATCCATAATCAATTGCTCATGGCAGCAATAATTAAGATATTAGAGGACACATTGGATTGGGTAAATCTGCTACAAAAGACCTCTTTAGAGTGTTGGGAAACAAGGATATTACTTTGTGGATTAAGGTGCACCTGACCTAAACCATAGTATTTTCAATGACTTCATATCAGTGTCACAGTTGGACACTGAATATTGAAGACCTCACGAAAAAATCATTGGATTTGCTCAATATTGTTGGCAAAGAATATTGCCAAATGAGCAAGCCAATCTGTCTGAAAGGAAGTACAACCAAAGCTCTTAGTGACAAGGATAGCCCATGTACTTCCTCTCATGTACTTGGGAAATGTCATCAGAAGGGATGAGTGGCTGGAAATGAGCATGTGTGTTACCAAAAGTAGAGGGGCAGAAAAAAGAGGAAGAGTCTTGAAAAGATTGACTGACACCTTGCCTGCGACAATGGGTTGAAAAACAAGAACAATTGCGATTATGATACAGGTCTGGGTAGTATTTCATTCTATTGTACATGGACTTGCTATGATTTGGAACCAATTTGATGGCATCTAAGAACAAATTGTCTTTGAGATAATGATGATTCAATGGTAAAATTCTTCCCTTCCACGTATCAAAGTCATGCTTGATTTCCATCCATTGCACTCCATGGACAGTTACTACTCATTTATCAGAGGAGGCTTGTGTGCTGCTATGATGCTGAACTTGTTTCAGTGGAATTTCCAAAGACAGACTAGGAAGAAATGCTTATGGTTTTTCTTCCAAAACCTCAAGTAGAAACTCTAGGGATCAAAACAGTCCAACTGATCATGGGAATGGTATAGGGTTAGGTAATTATTTGTTTCGTCAGGCATAGGGACACCATTTGTCAAGCTGGGGTGAAGGCAGCTGACTATTACAATGAATTTCCTTCTCAGCTCACCCCGACTTTTCAAGTATTTGAAAAGAAATTGCCAGGTAGATAGATGCCTACATCTTCCACTTTCTCTTAATTTATTGGGATTATAGAAAAAGAAAAGGCTACCTAACTTAAAAGAGAGAGAAAACATGTCGTTAACTCCACTAGAATGCTGTAATCTATTTCAATGCCAATAACCTGCTCCATGTATGAAAGGTCCTACAAACTGCAGATATCAACTTATCATGGACTTATCTGCTTGTTCATGTCCTCTAATGTTTCTGGCTACAAAACACAGCATTTTTGTGAGATTTATTGGCAACAAATTAGCTTAGATTTATGGCAGATTATTGATTTCAGCATTCAAAGGTTAATGAGGTTTGTGCCTTCATTCCGCACTTCTGCTCTTGGGAGAATAATGGGATTGCCTGAAGACACAAACCATTCAATTAAAATAAACAGATGATTGTCACGTTCTTCCTGGCTATAGTCAGATACATTTTGTTCTCACCTCTTTTTAGTCATCTTCTTTTTTAAAAATATTTGAATTTCTCCAATGATTTCCATTGTAGGATGTGAAGAGGTGTGTATTATTAAGCTACAGATGATTCCCTCATGGGTCATTATGGAAGAGTGAGCTAATCTCCACAATCTATCTAGCTTGCTTTCTTTTGATCCATCCTCAGACATCTCAGTGGCCCATTGATATGTATCCAAATTGATGATCAATCAGAAACCTCAGCCCCATAGGGAGATCCACGAGTGTTATTGGGAGCCAAAGGCAGGTGTTGAAGAGATTCGAGCATTAACTTAACAGTTTTTTAGCCAGTGGGTGCAAGACTTCGTTAACTTCAAAACATTGTTTTTCTTTGATTGATATAGGTTATCTGATCTAATAACGTATTGACTAACCATTTCACTTCCACATTGACTGTCATGCTAATATAGCCTTTATTATTATTGGTGTCAGCTTTACCTGATTTATTTAGTTAATTCTAGGTAAGACAGAAATTCTTCCAAAGAGTTCAGTACATGTACTGAAGATCTCCAAGGTCCTTTGTGAAGAATGCCACTTGTTGCATTCATATGTGGCAATTTGTCTCCTCTCCAACCTCAAACCATAATGAAATGAATTTCTGTTCTCTGTACAGTTACTTTCTGAATACCAAAAGACACATTATAGCTTTGCTCAGGCATTTCCAGTACTTTCTTTTTGATTTAATACTTTCAGCCACACAAATAGAAGACAAGTTACTGGACCAAGTATATATGTTGCTATATAATGTTAGAACCAAGCAGAACTTTGGTGTCTTTAGTTCCTTTCACATAAGAATCACCCTAAAAGCCAATTTTCTTTCTAGACTGAATTCTTGGTGAACATAGAATATCCTGTAGGGCAGTGTTTTCTAAAGTGGGTTATACTGCCCACTGGATGGGGACAAGGGTGCTTGGATCATTCAGGAGTGCTGAAAAAGCAGGTACCTGTATGTTATATATGATTATGGGATATAACAAAGGGGTAGATTGAATTGCCAGGGTGGCAGGGGTAGGTTGTGGTGGGGTCATGTGGAGTTATTTTTTCACTGGACACAGGGAAGTAGACCAAATAAGTTTTGGAACCTATCCTATATGTATTCTTATTCTGCTCATCAACCACAAGCAGTTAGTGTGAAGTCACCGAGAATGCATTTTGATGGCCCTGGGTACACTGTCTTGTTGATAAAAGTCAGTTTAAATGTAATTTTTTTTAGAATAGGTGTAATCTGGGAAACTTACATTTAGAAAATATCTCTGGATTTCTGTAATTCATATTAAAAAAATCCTAGAAGTCATCTAGCCCAGCTCACAACTTAAAGTGCCTCAATCCTCTTTCCTACATAATCCCTTGAATACTACTGAATGCACACCCAAAAGCTACAGCACAGTTACTAAGCTTTACCATCAGAACACCTTCTGCAATGCTTTCTTTCCTAAAAATCTCTATCTCTAAGCAGCATTTGAGGGCAAGGAATTTGCACAAAAATAACACGACCACCCAAATATTGCCTTAAGAAGTACATCAAGCAAAGCCTCAAAGAACTTTTGTATGCAACCCTTTTACAAGTCACATGGTCCTTCTTCTTGACCTGAGATTTCAGAGTTTGGCATGAAACACATTCACAAAAAAGAATCAGAAGGAGCTGACAAGTTCCTATGTGGTTTCAGAAAGAAAACTGAGATCTATGACAATGGTAAATTTTTATACTTCTGGATCTAGTGATGCCAACCAATCATTGCAATTGAGTCAATTCCAGCTCACAGAAACTTGACAGGGCTTTCTGAGACTATGCATCTTTAGAAAAGCAGACGGCTCCTTTTTTCTCCAAAGAAGCCACTGGTAGATTGGAATGACTAAATTTATGGTTAACAGCCTGATACCTAATCTACAAAGTCACCCTGACTCCTTACAATGATACTTTATACCCTTAAAATTGCCAATTTGCACCGAAGAGATAGTGAAATACATACATTTTAACCTGTTAGCAAAGGAGTTAAATCCCAGAAAGAGATTAGTGAATATACTACTTAGGTCCATCTTTTGGAAAACAGGACACAAGGGTTCTTGCCAGGAAGCTTTCATCTGTTGGTCCCTACAACAGCTGACTTAGTGGAAGAAATTCACCTTGCACATGGATATGTCCCCTCATTGAGTCTTCCTCTCACTAAGGACAGGTTCATATAAGGATATGAAGTCTTATGGCCTGAAGTATCATCCCAGTTCCAGATCTCTCTGTGTTTTGTGGGACTACATCACAACACAGCTTCTTACTTTTCCTAATCCTGCTTCTGCCCCTTCCCTCACAGGTGTTGAGCCTAAGAATACGTCTTACTAAATCTATTTATCAACATTTTCCACCTCAAAATCAGGAAGTCCAACCAGAGACAGAGATATCCCTTCAGGATTCCTACAGATCCAAACCAAAATACTAAGCCCATCGCCATTGAGTTAACTCCAAGTCTCAGTGACTCTACAGCATACAGTAAGGTTTCTCCCAAAGTTTCTCAGACCGTCATTTTTTACTGGTGGTGTAACGTTTGGGTTTTAGACTGCCAAACCAGAAGTCAGCATTCCAGCCTAACCCACTGCACCAACAGACATCCTCACTGTGTAGAACAAGGATCAGCAAACACCTATGCACCAAATCTAGCCTGGTACCTGTTTTCATACATAAAGTTTTATCTGAACACTGTCACACATAAAAACAAAACAAGACAGAGTCTACAGCAGCTAAAACTCTAAAATGCCCAATTTGAGCAGTTAAAATAAAAACTCGATGACTCACAAAGTCCAAAATATTCACTATAGGGCCCTTTAGATAGGAATTTACAGACCACTGTTATAGAATATTGTAAGAAATACAGATATTAGATGATTGGGAATTACAGGACAGAACCTCTCAGAATATTATGCATTATGGATGGAATTCAAGGCATCTGTTTTTATTTATTTATTTTTTTTGGCATCACTGCCCTATGGTGGGAATGGGAGGTCCACTTGCTCCTGAAGAGCTGCTACTAGATTTGAACCGCCAAGCTAGTGGGCCTCAGTCCCGCACCCAACCACTATGCCACTGGGGCTCAGCTCCCATGCATCTGTTTTATGAATAATCTTCAATCTGTTTTGTGAAATAATCTTCAATCTGTTTTCTCCAGTCATATACTCTTGATCACACACTTGTCTCTAGCTACTACTTAAGGTTGATCTAGAAAAGAAGAATAGTCATTTTTGACCTTCAGTTTGGGTTTTGAGATAAATTACTTACTTTCTGCTGTTATAAGATTTACCAAGCATTTTTATTATAGTTAGTTTCCCAGTTATGAGCACCAGAAATTATGGAAAAGTCTCACTTCCCATTTAATGTTATGTAAATTTGTTATAACATTGAAAAAAAATGGAACCAACCCCTACATGCAGCACGTTCTTCACAATCTACTTCACTTCACTGGCAGCTTTAAAATCCTTAAAAGGCTTTAGAGTTTTATTTGGGGGGGTGTGTACTTATCCCACATCCATTGCTATTCATCCTTTATGAGAACAGAAATATCATCTTTCTCCTGAGGACTGTCTGGTAGGTATGAACTATGATCCTTGGGTTAGGAGTCCACCTCGTAGCCCAGTACACTGCAAGGGTTACTTTTTCTTGTACTAAGTAAGGTTAGATAAGAACTGTTTTCAACTGTTCTGGTTGACTGTGGCGGTTACATAATCTGGTGTCAATCTGAAACTTGAGAGGAATAAACATGAGTTCCGTCTAGTCTGTCAGTCAAATAGTAACTAATGAGGCCTCTGTGTGGCCATGGTCTTCTCCTGAGAATTCTGGGAAATCCTGCTTTCTCCTTGGAGGTGGGAGACATACTCTCTCTCTGCTCACACTCCACAGGAGACAATGCAACTGACAAGACACATGGAACCACGCTAGTGATCCAAGCTGGAGAAGCCACATCAAACTTTCCTGATGCAACCAGACCTCTGAAGCGAGAGAAGCCATGTAGAGGCCACTATCAGTGCTGAGATGCTTAAAACCTCACTGGATCCAAAGACTTTTCTTCACACTGACCTGGGAGCATGCTGCATTTGGCGTCATTGCATGTGTTTTATGATTCTGAAGAGGACTTTATAGAATGGTTTCAGACGTATGGGTTAATATTGGACTTATAGGCTTTGACTGGACTGGGCTGGAATGCTTTCTTAATGTACAATTACACTTTATATAAAATTCTCTCTTATACACATATACATGTTTATGAATTTGTTACTCTAGTCTACATGGACTAAAACATTAACCTACAAAATTGTTAAGACATAGGAGTATATCACCCATCATTGATCTTCAGGTGGACATGGCAGGGTTTATTTTCTTCATGTGAACAGTAAAGTAATTTAGGTATAGAAAGTTAAATTTTTGCTTAAGATCATGCAGTTGTTTTAAAACCACACATATTTTATCTGATGTCTCAATTATTTTTATTTATTATCAAAATAGATGAAAATAATTATTGTGTTGCAATGAAGAAATGTGCAGTTAACTTACTATTATCAAATTGATTCTGATTCATAGTGACCCCATAGGACAGAGTACAACTGCATCATTGGTTTTTGTGACTAAAAGTCTCCTTTTTCTCCTGGAGAGTGGCTGTGGGTTTTGAATAGTTAATTTTGTGGGTAGCATCCCAGTCCTTTACTAGTGCTGTCATAAGCAGTTAAAAGGCTTACTGACATATTGCTATATTAATCTAATTCATGCTTATCAATTAGTGATTACATTAAAACACTTAGATCTTGAAAATATCATTAGAGATGACTCTAATGTGAAGCTATGTTTGGGATCAACAAGGCTATGTACCAATTTTTATTGCCTGGTCTTAGTATTTCTAAAGAAGAGGCAACCTTTCATAAAAGAGAATAACTTTTTATTTTTCTGATTTTCTTTATTTTTTCTTCCATCCATCCAACCAATAGTTATTAAGTGTCTATTATGTACTGAGTATTCTTTTTTTAAAAATAATTTTATTGGGTGCTCTTACAGCTATTATAACATTCCATGCATCATCTGTATCAATCACATTTGCACACATGTTGCCACATTCATTTCCAAACATTTTCCACTTGAGCCCTTGGTATAAACTCCTCTTTCCCTTCCCCCTCTCATTTGTAGTGAATCATTTTATTGGGCTTTCATACACCACACTTGTTGCCATCATCACTCCCAAAGCATCCACCCTCCACCCAGGCCCCCAGTTCCAGCTCCCCATTTCCTCCTCCTCCCCCATCAACCTTTAATAATTTACAAATTGTTATTACTTTTTCATATCATTCACTGTCCAATGTGTTTATTCACTCATTTCCCTGTTGGCCATGCCCCAGAGAGGTGGCTATATGTAGATCCTTGAAATTGGTTCCCCCTTTCTACTCCACCATCCCTTCACCCTCCCAGTATCATCAACAATATCATTGGTCCTGAGGGAACATCTATCTTAAATTCCCCATGTATTCTTAGGGGAAAATGAAGATAAATTTTGAACAAACTAAACAAGGTTAGTGCTTTTGTGTAGCTCCCAATCTAGCTGGAACTACAGAGAATTAAGTAATAATAGACACAAAGGTATTAAAGTGCAACAATAGAAGAGGTACTGAATGCTACAGATGTACATATTTAGGCATAGGAAGATCCTGGGAAATACAACAAATAACAGTTAGATGTGAAATAAGAAATGCAGAGGCATAACATACATGGTTCTATAAATCATCAGTTCTCAACCTTTGGGTCACAGCCCTTTCACAGGGGTCACCTGATGCATAACAGTAACAAAATTAGTTATGAATTAGCAATGAAAATAATGTTATGTTTGGGAGGTCACCACAGTATGAGGAACTGTATTAAAGGATCACAGGATTAGGAATGTTGAGAACTACTGCTATAAGGGGACAGATTGAGTAATGTCTTGGAAAAAGAGAGAAAAGGAGGGAAGGAAGCATGGTGGAGGTCAGAGGGGAGAGAGGGAGAGAAAACATAGAGTGAAATAGGACATAGTGAAGAAGCAGACAGAATTTGATGGAGCAAAGATTTGTTGAGGGATGATTCAGTAGATAGCTGCAGTGCACATGGGTCTACCTTCAACGTCACAGTAAAGAATTTCAATTTTATTCCAAGGATACAAAGAGCAACTGAAGAGTTTGGAACAGCAGAACAACATGCATTTTTCAAAACAGCAAGTATTAGCTAGTGTGTTAGCCTGAGTAGACTAGAGAAACAACATTTACAGGCACTCATATGTGTATCACAAAGAGCTTTATGTACAAGAGCAATTGAATCTTGAGAAAACATCCCATCCCAATCCAAATCAAGTCCATAAGTCTATTCTTAACCCAAATGTCTGGAACCAAGCTATGAAGTCCTCTTCAGACTCAACGGACCACATGCAATGAATGACTCCAAATGCAGGAATATCGCAGGTCGGTGGATGGGAAGTCTTGTGGATCCAGGGACTTTGTAAGCATCTCATCCCTGGCAGGGGTTCCCATGTGATTGCTGCAGCTCTAGTAGTCTGGATCCATGAGCCTCTCTCCTTGTGTCCTCTCCACAGTGATGTCTCATAAGGAGCGAGCATGTATGGGGCTTCCAGCAAGCTATTTATCTCCTTACTGCCTCACAAATTAGGGCATCTAGCTACCATCTGACAGTCTAGACTCTACCCCTTCACTCTGAATCCTCAAATTAACACCAGATTATTTAACTACCACAGCTAGCTCAGTTTTCTATTCAGAAATTATTGAGACATGGAGTTGATTAAAGAAGTCTATGTTAGAGGCAACACATATATTTGCAAAGCAATTTGGAGCCTTATACTTTCCTAGGGCAATGAGTAGGAGCCCTGCTGGCATAGTAGTTACCCTAATGACAGCTGTTTGAAACCACAAGCTGCTTCCCAGGAGAATAAAGGGATTTCTACGAAGGTAAAGAGTTATAGTGGCTTCTTCTATTCCTGGGCTTTGCATCCCCAATCTCTACTCCCCCTCATTTATAATGATATAATTTTTAGTTCTTTGATACCTGATTCCCGATCCCTTCAACACCTCACAGTCACACATGCTGGTATGCTTCTTCCATGTGGTCTTTTTTGTGTCTGAGCTGGATGGTTGCTTGTTTATTTTCAAGCTTTTAAGACCTCACATGCTATATCTTTTGATAGCCAGGCACGATCAGATTACTTCACCACATTTGCTTATGCACACATTTGTCATCAGTGATTATATCAGGATGGTGGGCATGTAGTGTTGTGATTTTTAGTGACATCCCCTTACAGAGAGGAGACGAGCTAGTCAAAGTACAGGGTAACAACAATGAAATATGCAACTTTCCTCTAGTTCTTAAATACTTCCTCTCACCCATTATCATAATCCCAATTCTGCCTTACAACTTCAGCTAGACCAAGGGATGCACACTGGTATAGATAGGAGCCGGGAACATAGGGGATTCAGGACAGATAATCCCTTCAGGACTAGTGGTGAGAGTGGTGATGCAGGGAGGGTGGAGGGAAGGTGGAGTTGAAAGGGGGAACCAATTTCAGGGATCTACATATAACCTCCTCCCTAGGTACAGACAACAGGGAAGTGGGGGAAGGGACACACTGGGCAGTGTACGATATGAAAAAATAATGATAATTTGTAAATTATTAAGGGTTCATGGGGAAGGGGGAGTTGGGAGGGAGGAGAAATATGGGAAACTGATACTGGGGGTCTAAGTGGAAGGAGGAAGTTTTGAGAATGATGATGGCAACAAATGTGCAAATGTGGACTGCATACAACTGATGTATGTATTGATCATGATAAGAGTTGGATGAGCCCCCAATAAAATTATTAAAATAAACAAAGAGTTACAGTGGCAAAGAGTTGTCTTCGTAAAGTAGGGTTGACCTTCAGGATATACTTTCAAAACTTTGTAAGGAGCCCTGGTGGTATAGTGAGGTATGAGCTTGAAACTCCCAGCAGCTCCTAGCACTACTCCTATAGAGAGCAGAAGTCTTGGAAACCTGCTGAGACCAGTCTACTATGCCCTATACGGTCACACTGACACAGAATTTGCAAGTTATTTTGAGTTTTCAAGACTTTCATTTACTGATGTAACATGATCCACAATGAGAGGAAAGAAGTGCTAACACCTGTTAAGAATTGGCATGTGGAATGTATAAGTATTTATAAAGGAAAATCAAAAGTAATAAAGATTGATAAAAAAATACTTGAATGTCAGTATTCTAGGTATTACTGTACTTCAGTAGACTTCCATAGGTCACTTTAAATCTGACAATTATATGATCTATGTAATTAAAGTCATTGAATGGTGCATGTAGAAATGGCTAAAATGTTTTGTTATATAAATTCACATTTCACCATTGTAAAAAAATAATAAAAGGAATAGGTAAGCAGAAGAGGACTGGTTTATCCTTGATGACTAAAATTTCAACTAGATGGGTTAAACAATTTGGGGAGGTGGTGTGTCAAAAAATGCCCTCCACTTTCTGTAAAATTAAGAATAAAGAAGAATTTTTGTAGGCTGGAATCACAATGTTATTCATCTGCGTTTTTACTTATTTTATTTTTCTCAGATACTGCAATATAAATATATGGATAAATGATGTGTATTTTCTATTATTGGAAATCCACTCTGACAATGAAGGAAAAGAGAGCCTTAGGGGATATTTTTAAAGGTTGTTAGTTTCCACTTGTTTGAAGCCTTTGTTATCTTTTTGTTTGATTTCATCATGGTCAGAGAACATACTCTGTATGATTTTAGATCTACATTTGTTGAGACTTGTTGTATGATCCAAGATAAGGTAATTTTTACACTGAGTACATGAATAATTTGGCTATTGTCCTATAAATGTCAATTAGTTCCTGTTGGTTGATGGTACTGTTGAGTTTCATACTCTTAATGTTCTGTCTAACATTTGTATCAATTACTGAAAATTGAATGTAGAAGTTCATGGCCAAACCTATGAATTTGCCATCTTTTCTAGTTGCTTTATATTTTTGACCTTCAAAATTGAAAGTACATGAATATCTTTGATAGGTACATTCATTTGCAACATAGCTATATTTCTTGGTGGATATCTTGTTTAATTATTATATAATAATCATATCTCTCTCTAGTAATTTTATATGAAGTCTACTTGTCTGATATAAACAAACCCATTCTTATTTTTTTATTAAAAGGAATAGTTACATGCTTCATCATTATTCCATTGTTTACTTTCAACAACATATCACTCTGTTTAAAGTGAGTTTTGTTATAGATAACATATAGTTGTATCATTATTTATTAATACATTATGCCAAGCTATGTCTCTTAATTTATATATTTAGAGCATTCTTGATATGTTAGACTTAACTGCCATTTTATTATTTTTTCTCTCCATTTCTCTTTGTTCTGATTCTTTTTTCTTATATTTCTGTGGGCTACTTGATCACAGTACTGGATGCTTGTCCCAGTGCAACTAGACAATAAAAAGAAATGAAAAACAGACAAACTGGAAAGAAAGAAATAAACCTTCCCTTGTTTTCAGAGGATATTATTGACATAAATAAAAAAAGTGGTAACTTTAAATGCTGGTAAGAATGTGGGAAACTGGATCACTAATACATTGCTAGTGGTAACGTAAATGGTACAGCCACTTTAGGAAATCCTTGGCAATTTCCTTGAAAATAATAATAATATTAAAATAGCCTTGTGAAGAGTATACTAAACTTCCCTATATATTTCCTTGCATAGCCCTATGAATCTTTGTTTAAAAAAACAAAAATCTAAAACAATTCACATATGTACTTTGAAAATCCTATGGTCTATTTTATTTTTCTTAACCCTTTATCATCAATTAAATAATTGAGAATACATCTGGATTCTGGGACAGCTAAAATCAGGTGAATAATCAATTTCAGACTATCCTAGAATCAATTTTTAAGTTTTCTGGTAAGCAGAAGAGTTTAACTTACCACCTGGGGTAGTGCAGTTGATGTCATCTGTGGAAAGGTCATAGCCTAATGTGATACTTCTCAAATGTTAGGGTACTTAATGGGGGATCCTTTACCATGATAGATTCTAATTCTTGGCTCTGTGGGCCATGAATCAGGAATTTGTGTTTTAAATAAAGACACAAGTAATTCTGATGTCAGTGTTCCTTCATGCAACTTTAGAACTGCAATGAGGTTATGCATGAACATCTGTCCCCTTAATTACTGAGTGAAACTGAACAAGTTCTGCAGTCTCTTTTCTCTGTTTGTTAAATAAAGATGTTACCATATAGTCAGTATAAATTAGTACTCAAGAAATTGTTGCTATATCAGCAGCAGCAGCAATAATTCTGGCATGTAGTAGATCATAAATAAATGTTTTTTGCCAAAGGATAATGTTTGTAAATTTATATATAACTAGCATTTTATCCTTTGCTACCAGAACAGTTGTGGTACATATTTTTGATAATCTGTTGGATACATGAAAAGATTTGTAGAGAACTGTTAATGGAAAGAATGGTCATAGTCCAGTGAGGTCAGGGTATAGAAGAATGCACTACCTGAGGCTGAATGGGATATGAACTCATTGAGAGCCCATAGCATTAGAGAGGTAGAGGAACCTACTTTTAGAGAGAAACTACCTAAACCAAAAATGAAATTGACTTCTATTGAGTTGAATCCAACTCAGAGAGACCTTATAGGATAGAATAGACTCACCTCTTTGAATTTCTAGTACTGTAAAGCTCCATGGAAGACAACAGTCTCATCTTTTTCTAAAGAAGTGGGTAGTACTTTTGAATCACATTAGTCAGCAGCCTAATGCTTAACCCATCATGCCACCAGGGATCCCTGGTGAACCCCACAAAAAGCAACAGCCAAATCTAGTACTGGTGAGTATAATATGACTTACAGGGGTGCTATAGGCAAAGAAATACCCCTAAAGGCTTTCAAGGCTGCCAATCTGTATGAATGGCACATTTCCCCACATGGAATAGCGGGTGGATTTGAAGCTCCAACCATTCGGTTCACAGGCAAGTCTCTAACTCATTCACAGCCAGTTTACCATCAGTGCTCCTAAGCCCACAAAAGCCCCAGCCGCTACTCCAATATTTTGGCAACATGTTAGAGATAATGTTATGTCATGCATGAAGGAGAATGTTCTATGTCTGATGGTAGGTAATTTTTTTTGCTACAAAGAATAGAAATCTACAAATTAAAAATATCAAAGTGTGAAGCTGATGGTATTTTCATCCTTGCAATCATTCCCAGGAAGCCCTGGTGGCAGCAACTTTCTCCTTAAAAAATTAGTCTCGGGAACATACAGGGGCAGTTCTACCCAGCCTTACAAGGTTCCTTTGGGTTGGCATTGAGTGGGCAAATGAAAGAACCCACTGCAGAACTCCACAGGTTTTGATTCACAACATATCAAAACATCAGCATTGGCATCCTCCAAGGACTGGAATCATGTTCTCTTAAGTTTGAGGAACAAAATGGAGTATGAAGGGGCAAGATCAGGGTAAAGGGAAAAGGGGTAAGGCTTTCAGTGAAATTCTCAGGGAACATCCCTGGATGCCTTCGCGAAATGAGAAGGTGCAACCGGTGACAGGGGAAAAGGCTTCTGTGCTACATTCCTGGACTCTTTTTTTTTCAAAAGCCAATATAGTTCTCAACTTTCTTGAAACATTTTCCTAATAAATCTCCATGACTATTGTTCCACTTGAGACAGTTTGCCAAGACCATCCTTTTGGAATCTCTTAAACAACTGCCATCTAAGCTGACCTCTGCTTGAATGTTTCTGGTTGAGCATACCCACTCGGAAGCCACTGTTTTCATTCAACCTCTTCTTTTTTAATGTACGGTAAAGAGACTAACCTAAGTATATTATTGAGATAATATGTCTTCAGCTATCTTCTGATAATAGATACATACATGCTTGTTTGAAAAAAAAAAGGAGCCTCTGTGATCCTGGGGGTTACGTGTGCAGCTTCTAACCATAAGATCACCAGTTCAAATTCACCAGCCTCTCCACAGAAGACAAAGGAGGCTTTCTATTCCCACAAAGATTTGTAGCCTTAGAAACCCTTGGGAGTATGACTAGTCTGTCCTCTAGAATTGTGATGAGTCAGAATCAAATCAATGCCATTGGGTAGCAGGTTTGGAATAAACCTGTATTTGTGTGAACAAGAACTCTTGTTACAGTACTTTTTGACTTGTTCTCATATTCACCAACCATTACTGATGACATAGTGTGAAAATCTATGGGAAATGTACCAAGGATACACTATTGAAAAATAAAAACAATGCTCCCTGTCTTTGCAGAGGTTATAATCTGGAAGCAAAACAAACAGTGATTAAGAAATTGTAAGTATGATAAATGGTATGAATAGAAAGTAGGTGTTGAAGGGATCAGGTACCAGGCAGCAACTAAAAATTGTATCATTATAAATGAGGGGGAGTTGAGATTGGGGACCAAAGGCCCATTGGTAGGTGAAGCCACATCCTCTTACAGAAGGGTCATGGGGAGGAGATTAGCCAGTCAAGGTACAGGGTAGCAACAATGAAAAATGCAAATTTCCTCTACTTCTTAAATGTTTCCTCCCCCCACCATCATGATCCCAATTCTACTTTACAAATCTGGCTAGATCGAAAGGATAGGAGCCAGAAGTATTGGGAATTCCGGACAGATGATCCCTTCAGGACCAGTGATGAGAGTGGTGAGACCAGGAGTGGGGGAGAAGGTGAGTAGAGAGCAATAACCGATGGTAGTGATCTACATCTAACTTCCTCCTTGACATATGGACAACAGGGAAGTTGGTGAAGGGACCCATCAGGCAGTGTATAATACTAAAAAATGATAATTTGTAAATTATTAAGAATTCATGGGGAAGAGGGAGTGGGGAGGGGAAATATGGGAAGCTGATACTGGGGTCCTAAGTGGAAGGAAGGTGTTTTGAGAATGATGATGACAACAAATGTGCAAATGTGGTTTGCTTACAATAGATATATGTATTGCTTTTGATAAGAGTTGCAGGAGCCCCCAATAAAATGATTTTAAAAATAAATAAAAAATTAAACACAATGAATTTTCTTTAACCTTAAGGCAGATTCACTCATCTAATACCAAGATAACAAGATAAAGAGTTTTGAAGAGAAATCCAAGAACTTCTTTGAGGTATCTGACATGGAAATCAGTAAACAAATAATGAATGAAGTTTTTAAAAGGCAAGTTGGGAAGAGATAAGTGTGAACCATCATTGCTCCCTAATGGAATGAAGCCACATGAACAAAAATAGGAACATAGAAAGCTGAACTCTGATCTCTTCCTCACTTGCCAAACAGTAATCTTTTCAATCCTTATTTTTGACAAGAATTTCCACATAAACAATTCTTCCAAGGATAAAAACCCAATGTTTGCTCTTTCCAAGCCAAATCATCAACATTTATGAAATTTCCTAGAGAATGACCTTATGCCACTACAAGATCATTAGCTGCTAATTTTTAGTAGGTTAGTCTACTGCTGGACAACTTTTAAATGGTTGTATTTGCCATTTTCCTTATGAGATGGCAAAGACATTGCTTCCATTACTCATTGTTCAAAGTCAATCTGTAGAATTTTGTAGAATCAACTATACCAGTGGTTAAGAACATGAAATTTGGAAACAGGTCAAAGTTTTAATGTCGTTCTGCCTTTTACATGATCTTGAACCACTGGTTTTCACTAACTCTTAGCATCCTATCTTATAAAACAGAGATGGTAATATAAGTGACTTATATTCATTAGGAATATCTCAGCTGCAAGTGATAGAATGATACTCAAATGGTGCAGAGGCAATGCTTCTCAAACTTGAAAGAACATACAAATCATTCAGAAATCTTATTGAAATCATACTGAATTTATCTGAAGTAACCTTGAAACAAAGTGAAACTTTCTTGCCTACGTACCAAGCTTGCTTCAGACACAACTGGATCAACTATGTACACAGTAATTTCAGGAACATTTCTCTCTTGGTTTTTAGACTCTGCTTTTCTCTTTTTTTGGCTTTGTGAATATCCAAAAGTTCCAAAATCACATCTTGTTAACTTGAAAATCACAGAGACTACAGACAATATTCTCTTAAAGTTCCATAAAAATCCTTTCATTGTGTGTTAGATTGCATTCCTCAGAGAAACAAAACCAGTGACACTTGTATGTACTAACTATAGAATGAGAATTTTATCAAGAAATGACCTATACCACTGTAGAAATGGGTAATCCTTGTCCAGTTCAAGTCAGGCTATTCCTGACTCTTGGAAGTTGATTAATAGGAAGCAGGACAATGAGACTGAGATAGTGGGGCCCAGATTGGTGGATGTTGAGGTCCAGCAACTGCTGTATGAATCCACTGTCATTATTCCACTGGGATCGGTAGGTAAGGGAACATAGATTGAGGAGGCAGATTCAAGAACCAGTGTTAGAAGAAGGAAGAGCCAAAGGCAAATTGACTTTGCTTGATTTCTCTCTCTCTCTTATCTCTTATACAAAAAGGCTTATGACACCCGGGTGACACAATTGATAAGTTGACCTCTGCCCCTACCTTTACCAAGGAGTGTCTATTTAATCCCTAATTATCACATTACTTTGGATTTATTTGCTCTCATTTAGATCATGGTTCACTTCCAAATAGATGACAATGACAAGAGAAAGAATACTATCATGGGCCATACGTAATATACATGTGTATTCTTAGGTCCAGTGAGTAGGATTCGCATCATGTTATTCATAGGAAATACCCTGGAGAGAGGAAAAGGTATTTAAAGTTTTAATAAGGTTTTTACCTAAAGAAAGGATTCTGGGAGGGCATACCATATATACGCGAGTATAAGCCAATTCGAATACCAGCCAAGACATCTAATTTTACCACAAAAACTGCATAAAAATGTGCTGAAAAACTTGGCTGATACATATGGTATACCTCATTGCTCTAATGAGCAAAAGCGATACTAAACTATTTATTAACTAATGGGTATAATTGTCCATCGAGCATAACAAATATCACTCATAACATACCAATATTGGCATAACAGGGAAGATTGGTTTACAATCAGCACCACTTACAGAATTGTGGTAAGAACTAACAAAGAAAAACATGCACACTCTCTTACCAGAGATCCAGCAGCACATCTACTTAATTCTGCATTTGAAGCCTCTCTCTTAGTGCTTCGGATGGTCTCTACTTTCTTTGACACTCTTTTGATTGATGGTTACAGCTGAAACATCTAAAGCCAAACCTTTGTGACACGAGGTTTGCCGCTCTCAACTCTGGTGGTCTTCGGCCATCTTGACCAACCTGACCTGGGTTTTGGAAAAAACACAATGGATCCTTGAAACTCACAGTGTTGACTCTCATCTGCGCAGTGAGATATTTTGCTTAATAAGTAGTTCCCATTAATGAAGTGATTCCTGGGAGGTCTTGGGAACTATCTTTTTTTTTTAATTGAAAGTTTTAATTAAGTTTAAATTAGATAACGTGACTATAAAATGGGAGAAATAAAATAGGACAAATAAAAGAAAACCTATAGAGGAAATTAAGGCAGTAAATGCACATTGGGCAGGCTCATATGGGTGAGCTGGGATTAAATGGCTCATCTTTGAGAGGGACTTTGGCTCCTTGCTATAAGTAAATGACCTTCTCCAATGCACTAAATGGTATTCTAATGGCCTAAAATGCTTAATGCACCTCCTCAATGTATTCCTCGCTGATCAGCAGGTCCACTGAGTATAATGCACTTTTCTTTATACGAAGAGTAAATGGCTAGAAGATGAGAATGTAGGAAGTTATTAAACTTAAAACCAACATAAAGATTTATGCCATGAACTTTTATTTTTTACAATATGTTTTCCGACAGACTTGATTCTAAAGACTATAAAACACTCTTAGCTTATTGCTCAAAGGCCTTTCCAGCAATCTGAAAGATGGAATAATGATCTAAATCACAAGAGATGTGGGAAAGAGCTTTGCTCATATACAATATTGGAAGACTTAGCAATGGGTGGTGAGTGGGTTACACTTGAGGCTGCTCATAGTAAGGTCAGCAGTTCAAATCTCTCAGCAGTTGTGAAGGAGAAAGATTAGGTTTCTTGAGGGAAAAATGAAGCTATCTGCTCCGATAAAGATTTACAGTCTCAGGAACCCTAGGGAAACTGCCCAGAAGATCTCAAAGAGTTGTCTCTGACTATATCATTGGTTCTCAATCTTCCTAAGGTTGTGACCCTTTAATACATGCTGTGGTGATCCCCCCAGGCATAAAATTATTTTCATTGCTACTTCATAACTGGAATTTTTCCACTGCTATGAATCACGCAACCCCTGTGAAAGGGTTCTTTGACCCCCAAAGGGGTCGTGACCCACAGGTTGAGAATCACTGTACTAGATGGTAGTGGTTTGGGTTTTTGTTTAGCAAAGGGAAGCTCATCAGAGGTGCTAATTATTAGATTCTTGAATTTTTTAACATCATGATCCGCAGCACCCTACAATTAGAGTAAGAAAGGATAACAACAGCAGACATGGTCACGTTCATCACATGGGCTCACTAGGGTTTGGGGGAAGGAGAGCATATATTCTTTGACACTGTAAGAGAGGGTAATGACAACATGGCTACAGGGTTTGAAGCAGTGGCTTGCATTATAGAAGAAAGTGTCATAAAGCCAGTGGTACTCATCTAGTATGGCAACTCATGACTCCCACCCTCTCAACCCCATTCCACTCCAATCAAGGTTTAGGTAATGGTATGTAAACAACATTGCCACTGGGCAGAGACAGGGACTCCCTCTTGGATAGTTAATGGATGAGGAGAGGAACTGTGGATGCTGCTGGAATCTCACCATGAGGGACAGACTGTGAGGCAGCACAATTGACGCTGCAAGGTTGGTGGAGTAAGGCTGGGCTACTCTATTAACAGAGGGAGAAGTGTCTAATGGTGCCCTGGGTGGAAGAAATGGTGGGTTCTAACCAAAACCAAAAATCCAACCCCTCGCCAGCATCAGGGAGCTCTGACTCTGGGTGAGGACTATACCTGCCGCAGGGGGCCTCCACGGCTGCAATCTTTACGGAAGCAGACTGCCATATTCCACCCCGAGCTCGGCACTGGACCACTGCGCCCCAGTGGTGCTACAAGGGACCCTCCTCTGAGGGGTAGGTTTCCAGAAAAGCAAGAGGAACTATCCCTCCAGAGCGCCAGCAAGGATGTGGTCCTGCACCAGGTCGACGGTGGGAACAAAGCTCCCTGTGAGGAGTCCGTGCCTACTCACACGCCCCAGCAGAACTGCCCCTGTGGATTCTGAGACGGTGACGCTTTGCAGGAGGAAAAAGCCATGGTTCCAGGGATGAAGGGATGACCTTACTTCAAAGTTGGGTGATGGGTAGGGTATGACAGTTCCATGAGTTACCTTATTGGGTTGCACCAATGCTAAGGACACTACTGATTTACTATGCAAGTGTATCTATTTTGTTGTTGTTTTTTTTAGGGGGGGTGGCATCACTGCTCTCTGGTGGTGGGAGTAGGAGGCCCAGCCCCACTGACGGAATTGAACCTCCGTCCCAGTGGTGGGCCGCAGTCCCACACACAACCAAGTGTATCTATTTTATGGACTTCAGAAAACCATTCCAGGGTACAACATCAAAGAATGACTGGTCTACTTGGCAAACCAGCTTTGTCCCCCTATTTTTCTTGGCTAATTACCCAAAAGAGTGTTTGGAAGTCATTGGCAGCATTTATTTCCCTTGGTGGATTCATTCAGCTTTGGCACAGAAAAATGTGTTGTCTGTGGTGGTGCAGACCTCTGAAAGTATGCAAACAATTCCAAAGCAGTCCTTTAGATGTATTTGAACTTTCATAATTGTTTTCTATAGTAAAATGAAGGCAAAGGTTTTTTGTATATTTTTAGTTTGGTGAAACACATCCAAGCTTAACCCAATCCACTGAAAATGCATTTACTTATTAAACAAATATTTATTGAATGCCAATTACATGCAGGCATGGTACTAAGAACAGGGTGTGGTAGGATAAAACTTGACATACTCTTTCTTGATGGTCAATTAAACTGTTAAATAGGAGAACCATATTAAACAATACATAAATATATCTTCAATTTTAATTTCCTCTCCTTTATTTATGATAACATATTCTCATTATTTTATCTTTTGTATTGATATATTTGTATATGTGTTTAATAAAATTTGCCATTTCAACATTTTGTATGTGTACTATTCAGCAACATTAATGACACCAATCATGTACAACTATTTGTTTACAAATTTGTCACAGGCACTCTGAAATAATTGACTGGAGTATTAGAGAAGATGGTAAGACAAAGCTGATAGTAAGGAAAGTCAGAATGGGTTGGGAAATACATTTATGAATATTTGGCAGGAGGAAATGATTCATGTCCTTCAGGAACATTCATTACCCCCTCTTCATTTCCCTGCTTTCCTAAAGGCCTCTTGAAATCAGAGCACTTTAAACACTGCAGCGTATACCATATGTTGGATGGTCTTCACTTTTGTAAATTCTATATAATAATCCTGAGAATTACCAAAATAAATTAGGAAGACCTGGTATGTTTTAAAAATTGAAGCAAACGCTTCCACTTTAAAAACAAAACCACTTTTAAATCTTTTAAAAACTTTTTCATTTTAAAAAGTGGTGACAAATATATGGAAGGGCTTCCTAAATTTCATGGAAAAATTAAAATGAAAGATAATGGACATTTTTGTATCAACTTTTTGAAGACCCTCTGTGTAGAAATATAGCAAATTATTTGGCATTTAAATGGTTTTTGAATGTTCAGTTCACCAACATCAATTATGTTCATCATTTGTCCCATCATCATCATCTTCTTCTATTTCACAATTTTCTATTGCCCATAAAAGAATCTCAGTAACCTCAAGCATTGATTCTTCCCCCTCCTATCACTAACCATTAGTAAACTTTAATCTCTATACACTTGTGCATTGTAGATATCATAAATGAAAGGGGGGCTAAATACAATATTTGTCTTTGGGTGATGAACTGACTATATATTTTAAATGGAATTTAAGTACCTTTGATCATAGAGTAAGATGTTTCTTCATATTTGAGAGGAACTTAACATGAAGGACTTCAAAAGTGTGTGAAAAGTGAAAAGATGATGATTTTTCCCATGAGTTTTTTGAAGCCACATGTATGAGTTATTTGAAATAGTTCATACTTTCACACACTTAGTGCTTACACTCCATATTCTTTTAATTTACTAAAATTATTACCCTTGCCATACCACCATTAACACTAAGCAAGAATTTGTTGAGTGCCTACACTGGATCAAACTCTCTGCAGACCCTACACAGCAGGGAACACAACAGTCAATATACCTGCCTATAGACACCAGTCTATTGAGCTGAACACACAATAAAAAATAACACAAATAAAAATTCTAATTACTGTTCTAGTAAGCACATCTAGAGAAAAGAGTATCATATGTAAAGTCCATAGGTTTCATGTCTTTAAAAACTTTGGATTTTTACATTAAGTTTAGGAAGAATAATGCTATGAATAAAGACCTACTTTGAAGGTGGGGAACAGTTTACAGAGAGTGAGTAAAGAAAGACAATGATCTGTAAAAAATGGAAATACAAAATTTTTTCCATTTTTTTCCAGAAAAGCACACTTACCTACTTTTGTCCCATATTTGGAATGTTTTTTACACTCGATTTTAGCCAAAAAGCTGAGAAACGATTTGGAATGTTTTTTTTTTTCTGTTATAAAAATTCATGCTGAAGGGGTTCTTTTCTAACAGTTGCTATGGCCAAAAGAACAGATGTTACAGCACTTTCTCCCTAATTATTTGAAGTCAATCATTCAATTTCCATGATCCAGTCTTTGCCATCAGAGACAGTGTAAAAGGAAATGATGAACAATTGCCTAGGTATTTTAGGTTATTAAGCAATCTGGATATTTTTGCTTCCCAAAAGCTCTTGTCCAAACTGTCAATCTTTCACACTTACTAAAATTAGATCTTTTAAGGTCCCCCTCAAAATGCTTCCATAACTTCATTGTGTTTTTAACTACATTCATAATCTTGAAGTGTATTTTGGTTTTGTACCTAGTCACAAGCTATACTAGGCACCCAAAATATGTTCATGCTATACAGTATAGTCTGGCTTCCTAGAGGGGCCCCTACAGCCAAGACACAGAAGCACTGACAGTTAAGAGAAGACAATTGTATTGTTATTCTCCGAGGGTCAATTGAAAATATCAGAGTTACCCTTTTGCGAAGTCACGGGAAAGTTTGGTGAATGCAGGGTAGCTCACTTACCAAATCTGTAAGTTTTTTTCGTGATGAAAGCAACCAAGACTGAGGGCCTGACAGTCTCACTTGGCCCTCTTTTACTACTGACCTAGATTCAATCTGATAAAAATTATGCCTTTATTTCTGGAGGTAAAAAGAGAATCAGGAATATGAGAGGTAGATGAAATATGTGGCTAAATTGTTTCCTTTTTCATGAGACTCAAAGAACTGATTAGTGCCTCACTATCATGACGTTTGACTATAGAATGTATGAAAGAATCTTAACCAATGGATTGGGAAGAATTGTAAAAAAACATTTAGAGTTTTCATGGAACCCAGACTTTATGGATTCATTGGGGCTGAATGAGGTCCTGAAACTATTGCCTCGAAACAATGTTCAAACCTTAAACCCCAAATAGTTACTGATGTGATATTAAATGCTATTGAATCATTTACAACTCTCAGCAACTCATAGCAACAGAAGGAAACCCTATCCAGGCTTGTACCATCTTCATACTTATGGCTATATCTGATTCCATTGTTGCAATCACTGTATCAATTAATCTTCTTTACACTTTTCCTCTTTTTTTCTGACTCTCTATAAAGAATAATGTCTTTTTTCAGGGACTAGGCCTTCCCAAGCCCTGGTAATGTAGCTGTTACTTATTGGGTGGCTAAGAGATCAGCAGTTTGAAATCACCAGCCACAGAAGACAGGTGAGGCTTTCTACTTCCCTATAGTGTTACAGTCTCTGACACCCAAATGAGCAATTGTCCCGTATCCTATAAGGTCCTATGAGTTGCAATCAACTTGAAAACAATGAGAGATCCCTTTTTATAGTGCATGTGAAATGAATGTTCCATCCTCATTTGTAAGGAACATTCTGTTATACCTCTTCTACTACAGCTTTGTTCATTCTTCCAGCATTGTATGGTTATTTTCATTATGCAGCATGTGTTGGTCTAGGTAGACTAGAGAAACAAATTCATGGAGACACTCATAGTTGCATAAGAAAGAGGCTTATGTACAATAGCAGTTGACTATTGTGAAAACATCCCAGCCCTGTCCAGATCAAGTCCATAAGTCTGTTATTATCCCATATGTCTTGAACCAAGCTATAAAGTCCTCTTCAGACTCAGAAGACACATGCAATGACACCGAATACAGGAAGATCACAGGCCAGTGGGTGCAAAGTCGTGGATCCAGTGGCATTGCAAGCATCTTAGTACTGGCAGGATTTTTCACGTGACTCCTCTAGTTCCCAGGACATGGAGTCTATCAGCATAGTGTCTTGTCAGTAGAGTGTTTCGAAAGAAAGAACAAGAGAGAGAGGGAGGGAGAGAGAGAGAGAGAGAGAGAGAGAGAGAGAGAGAGTCTTTTGCCCCCAGGGAAGAAATACAGGCATTCCCAGAATCCTCAGGAGAAGGTCCTGCCCACAAAAAAGACCTTATTTAGTAAAACCTGTACAACAGGCTAAACCCCACACGCTCACTCTTAATCCTCAAATGGGCAAACAAATATATAACCATCACACAACACCATCATTTAAATGAATCAATTCTTTTTCACTTCTCTCAATATGTTATCCAGATTTCACATGTACACAAGTGATGGAAAGTACCATGACTTGAGTCAGGGGCAACTCAATCCTCCAAGTGACGTGTTTGCTTTGGAGCATTTTAAAGAGAATTTTTGCAGGATATTTGCCTAATACAATGTGTCATTTGACTGCTGTTTCCATAGGCACTTATTGTGGATCCAAGCAAATTAAGTTCTAGATAAGCTTGATATTTTCTCTACATTCTATTTCTTTTTGGTCCACTTGTGAGAATTTTTGCTTTATGCTAAAGCGTTATCCATATATAGTCTTTGATTTCCATCAGGAAGTTTTTGAAGACTTTTTCATTGTCAGCAAGCAAAATTTCTGTTAATGAGTCATCACAAGCTGTGAACGAGTCTTCCTTCAACGCTGAATCCCAGTTTTCCTTCATGTACATCTGCTTCAAGGATAATCTGCATAGTACACAGCCTCAATAAATATGGGGGAAGAGTTCAACTCTTCTTCATACCTATCCCAATTTTGAACCATTCAGCACCCCTCTTCTTCTGTTCAAAAGACTACCTCTTGGTCTGTGTTGAGTTTCCACATGAACACAATTAAATGTTCTGAATTTTCATTTTCCCCAGTTCAATCCATAATTTGCTATGATCCATAAAGGAGCATGCCTTTGCATAGGCAATAAGATAAAAGTAAACTTCTCACTGGTGTTTTGTGCTTTTGGCCAAGGTATATCTGACATCAGAATGATATCCCAAAGTTTATACCCTCATTTGAATTCTGTTTTCATTTTCTGTCCATGTGCTGCTGCCATAATTTTTTAAATTATCTTTAGCAAGATTTTACCTGCGTGTGATATTAATGGCATTGCATGCTTATTTCTCCTTTGCTTATATTAATTAATAAAAATTGTTTGCCTGGAGCTTTGTATCCTTTCTTATTATTTTTTTTCATCATACTTTTAAATAAAAGATCATTTTATTGGGAGATCTTTCAACTCTAATCCATGCATCAATTGTATCAAGCATATTTGTACATATGCTGCCATCATTATTTTTTAGACATGCACTTTCTATTGAGCCTTCGGTATCAGCTCCTCTTTTTTCCCTCCCTCTCCCCTCCATAACACCTTGGTACTTTGTAAATTAATATTATTTTCATATCTTAACCAACCACTGTCTCCCTTTCCCAAAGGTTTCTGCTGTTCATCCTGCTGGAGGGGTATATATGAGATTATGTCTTCATTATGACTGGTTCCTCCTTCCTCCCTTGCTGTTTCCACCTTTCCCTACCCTCCTGGTGTCACTGTTCCCCTTCCTGTTCCTGGATTCTATGGGTCCTTGTGTCCTTTTAAAGGACTCTTGAGGTTGGACTATTTCAAAAGTTCAGAAAGGAAGTTTTTCGGCAGTGAGTATATGTTACAGGGAGAGAAAATATAGAAAAGGAGGGTGAGAAGGGTTGCACAACTTAAAGAACATACCCACTGTCACCAAATTGGACATGTAGAAATCATTGAATTGAGATCCATTTACTTACATATATTCCCAACAACAATTAACAGAAAAAGAATGTGAAGCCCATACAAGAGTTTATCCAACTGACACCCAATTTAAATAGAGCTAGAAGAACCAGGAGGGGAAGAAAGAGGAGGGAGGAAACTGGAAGAAAATACTGAAAGGAGAAACAGCGTTATTGGATCTGCTGTCTCCTTTAAGACTGATTCTCTGTGTTGACTCAAATACTCTTTCACTGTTTCTTTATAATTTCATTCTCTCTTGGGGTCTTTTGACCCTTGAAAACATCATTCTGATTTCTTGTACATGGTATAGATTTTCAAGTCTTAAAATAATTGAAGTTAATTTTATTGAATATGATTTAAATTAGACAGAGAAGGGAGAATACTAGAATGTGTCAGATACCTAGTTTTATCATATCTGAATATCACATGAAATGCACACCAGCTTTATATTTTAATTAAGGAAATAAATAATCTGATGTCAATAGAAGTTTTTATGCACCCCCCTTTCCCTCTGTTCCTTCCATTTTCTTATAGGAGCAATTGCTACTATGACTTCAGGATTTGTTACTTATCATATTATACTTCTGTCAAATATTTAGATATCTAAATATGTATAAATGTTATAAAATATTGCTTTTAAAGCTTTCTCTTAGTCATATCATGCTATGTATATCCTCCTGAACTTTCTTTTAATCTCTCAATATTATATATCTAAATCATTCTAAACTGGTAATTACAGTTCTAGTTTATTTTTAATTAGTATTCTAGAGCACTAACCTAATTATTTTAATTATATACCAATTCTTCATTTATAAGTAGCTAGGTTGTTATCATAGTGAATAGTACTTTAATGACCAACTTTGCACAATTCTTTTTATATACTTATCTAGGCGTTTCTCTTAGAAGTATGTGGTTATATGTGGTCAATTTTTTACTTACAGTAGTGCCATGTGACTAAGCAGAACTACCCCATGGGGATATTCTGGCTATAATCTTTATATAAGAACATCAGGTTCTTCTCTTATAGAGCTGCTGGATAGGTTTGAAAGTCCAATCTTTCCTTGAGGAGCTGAATACTTAACTGTAACACTGTCAGGATTGACTCAGTGTATATTTAGGACAGTTTATTGATTTCCCAAAGTGACTATAACAAAGTACTGCAGCTTAGATTGCTTAAAATGACAAAAATTTTTTTCTTTCACAATCAGCAAGGGCCAAGGTTTTAAATCGGGGGTTTAGTAGGGTAACACTTCCTCCTATGGGGAAATTCCATTCTTACCTCTTTCAACTTCTGGTGGCAAGCATAATTTCTTAACCTTTGATTGCTGCCTCCCTCTGGGTATGACCTTCTGCTTAGCTTCTTCTTTCATGTATTTGCCTTTTTCTCTTATTTTATGGGTGCTTCCCATTGAATCTAAAAATCCACTTGGATCGAAATCCATTGGATCTAATTATCCAGATCGACCTCAGCTTGAAATACTTTAGTTATGTCTGCAACAACCTTTTCATCAAATAAAGTCCCATACACAGGTTCTGGGTAGATATGTCTTTTTGGAGGTCACCATTTAAGCCAGAACACACAGGGTTTCCCAATGTCAGCACTATTGGCATTCTGAGTCAGATCATTTTTGGGTGTTACAGGGATTTGGGATTTATACTTTCAGGATGCTTAGTAGCATAGCATGTCTGATCTTACTAGATTCTAATATTACCTCCTCTCTCAGTAGTGATAATACAAATATCTTTGTTTTGGAAATGATGAGAGCAACATATGTACAAATATACTTGATACAACGGATGTATGAAATGTTATGAGCTCTGTATGAGCCCCCAATAAAATGATTAAAAAATGTCTATAGTCATTACCATATTATCCCCTGTAAATTGGATGAATCACCATTCCTTCTTATTGCTGTTAGGTTTTTCTATCAACCTAGTGGACCTGTAAGAAGATATGGGTGGAGTCCAACCTACCAGTGAGGTCATAGTCCAGTGAAGTCTCCTTGGGGGTGTGGCCTATATATAAGAAACTTAGTCTTTCTTGATTCTCTCCTTGCTGATTCTGGGCCTGGAGACCCATATGGCCTGCTGATCCTAGGAGCTGTTGGCATCCCACCATATTCCTGCTGACCTTAGATCCATGCTCTTCTGCACCTGGTGATCTCCCGGCTTCCTGCTTCCTGCTTCACTAGCCGCCAACTCTGTGAGTCTGGAGGAACCTCTACCTAACATCTGAACCAAGAGCATGAGTTGCACTGGGCTGAGCTGCTTCTTTGATAAAAATTTCTTTCTTATACATATCTGAGTATCACTGGTTTTGTTCCTCTAGAAAACCCGACAATACACTCCCCAATTAAAATCTCTAACCTAGAAGAAAGATGCTGATTTAAAAGGTATGTGTGTTTTCAAACTTATTAGAGCTTGTCAGTGGTTATATGGCCATTGCACTCTTAAACTCAGACATTAAACTTTTAGCAGTAAATGAGAATTTCTGTAGCTCAATATCATTGCTAATTATTGGTACTGTCAGGTATTATTTAATTTTTACATTCTGATAATATCTCATTTTCATTGCATGATAGTTACAAAATATCCTGTAAACTTGAGTAAAGGGGTGGAGTCTAGCCTGTCGATCAGGTCATAGTCAATGATAACTCTTTGTGGGCATGGCCTTCTCTGGAAGATTTTGGGAAGTCCTGTCTTCCTCCCTGGAGGCAAGACACACACTCTCCTTGCTTGACATTCCTCTTGACAAGCCAGATGGAGCTACACTAATGAAACCAGAGCCCTGGAGTTGAAGGAGCCACGTGGAGACACATGCCAGCACTGAGATGCTTCTACTGCACGGAATTCACAAGTCTTTTCACCCACTGTCCCGTGATCTTCCTGCGTTCAGTGTCATTACATGCATTGCATGAGTCTGAAGAGGAATTTATAGGACATATGGGCTAATGTAGGACTTATGGTCTTGATTTAAACTAGGCTCAGTTGTTTTCTTAATATACAATTACTCTTTAATATAAAGCTGTATCTTTTATACATGGATTTGTTTTGCTAGTCAACCCTAACACACATTTTAGCTTACATCTTCCAATAAACATCATCATGATAAATGAATAAATGACTGAAGTTGTCAAGAATTTTATTTTGCTAAGACCCACAATTAATGCCCATGGAATTAAGTCAATAAATAAAATGATGTCCTGTGTTGAGCAAATATGCAGTGAAAGACCTGTTCAGAGTGCTGACTTGAAAAGATATCACTATCTAATTAAAGCCATGGTATTTCCAATGGCCTCATATGCATTTGACAGTTGGACTACATAAAAGGAACACTGAAGAAAAATTGATGCATTTAAATGATAGTGTTGGCAAATATTATTGAATATACTAAGGACTGCCAAAATAAAGAATAAATCTGTCTGGGAAGAAGTGCAGGCAGAATGCTTCTTAAGAGTGTGGAGGGTGACACTATATCTCATATATTTAGGACATGTTTTCAGCAAGAGATAGTTCTTGGAGATGTACAGTGAAAAATAGAAAGACCCTCCATGAGATTTCTTGATATAATGGCTGCAAAAATGGACTCAAATAACAATGATTGTTTCAATGGCACTAGACTAGAGGTAACTCATTTCATTGTGTATAATATTGTTATGAGTCAGAACCAAGGGAATGAAATCTAACAATGGTTACCAATAAGAATTCCCTGGGTAGCACAAATTATTTAGAGCCTGCTGCTAAACACAAATTTATAGTTTGAATCTACTTAGTAACACCATGGAAGAAAATGCAGGTAATCAAGTTCTGTAAGACTGCAGTCATTGACACCCTATGCAGTTCTTTTTTAATCTAAGAATCCCAAGTGGTTATTTTATAAATGGTAATAAAAAGAACTATAGTAATAAATAAGAATTTGCCACTGAGTCGACTTTGATTTGTAACAACTTAATGTGTGTCAGAGTAAAACTGTTGGTATGTGTCTTTTATTTTGTTTATGGTATTTTTTGATGTACTGAACTTCCAAATTATAATGTCAATTTATCAACTTGTTTTTATGGTTTGTGCTATTTGGGGTTTTAATGTCTCTTTTAAGTGTGAGGTGGTAGTCATGCTACTTGAGCAAGAGACAATAAAGACTAATCATGTCTGAAAAAATTTAGTGCTGTGGCAGGCATCATGATATATTGAAAAAGCACACAAAATCAAGTATAGAGACTCAGAAAGCTCTACTTGCAACTATGTGTTTTGAAGAAATAGCTCATCTGCTGGTGTTTCCAAGTACTTGTCTGATGAGGATTTCAGGTTGTGTAAGGTTCTAGTTCATTTTTAAAGTTTTATAAACTCATGAATTCTTGAAAGGGTGTAATTTTTATATTAAATGTATAAATTACCCTAACAGTCTTCTGGACTATTCACAAAGTGATTTGAACTACAATATTTTTAAAAAAAATACCCACTGCCATTGAGTCAATTTCAACTCATCATGACTCTGATTGGGGTTTCTGAGGTTATAAATCTTTATAGGAACATGAAATATCATTCACACACCAAGAAGTAGCTGATGGGTTGTATCTTCTAATATCTGGAGATATACCCAAGAAGATTTAACATATATACATATACAAAAGAAGAACCACAAAAACCATTATAATCAATGATATCAAATTACTTTGTATATTTTAAATGTCTTGGGGAAAAGTGGCAAAGAAACTATAAGATATCTTTAGTAATATACTAGTATGCCAGATATAACTAATTCACAAAATTTTAGCTCAAATAATTACCATTGTTGGTTAGTCTAATAATAACTATATAGTAAATATTCCCATTTTATTTTATTTTTTATTTATAGCATCTTGGTTCACAATTTATTACCCAATAGTCCCATTTTTAAATTGTAGATACTGAAAAATGATTTAACGCATTATGACTTTAATACAAACACATATTCACTTGGCTTTATTTCAATTAAATGAATGCTGCTATTTGTCTTTTCAGCCATTTGAGGGTTGGCATCTAGATCCTAACAGTTAGCATACAAGCACATCTACAAATGACTTCAAAGACTTTTTCTTACTTCAAATATTTCCTGTTTGGGAAAATCAGTTTAAAATCTGCACTTATCTTTTCCAAAATTTTCATTGTGAAGTCTACAAGACAAATTTTTATTCACATTAGTTATAATGATACAACATTTCATTGCCATTGAGTCAATTCTGACTCATAGTGACAGTATAATACAGAGTATGCCTTTGTCATATGGTTTCCAACCTTGAAAGCTTTGTGGAAGAAGACTGTCACTGCTTACTATCATAGAGCAGTTGATGGACTAGCTGAGCTTGGGGCTTTAACTATTGCACCACTAGGGACCATTAGTCATAATACTATAAAATTACTTTAAATCAATAATATCAAGACTTTTAAAATTCAATGCCTTTCAGATCAGATAGCTTTAAACTCATATGTTCTTGCATTGGTCAAAGTTGGGAGCTTGCATTTCTGTAGCTCTGAGTGGAAGGGAAACTCAGCTCCTGATTAGTCAGCAGGGACATATGACAATTTCCTTCTAGCTAGTTTGGGAGTTTGTGTTTATATCACATTAAGCCGAGGTGACACTTCTGGCCTACAATGTGACAGATGGCCTTTGTAGAGATCATGGCACCTAATAGATCATTTAATATAAACTGTTCTGACACATGACCAATTCCTTAAGCTCTAAAAAAAAACTTCATGCAAGTCAATGCCATGTTGAAATATGCTGTTGTTTTCAATGATCATCCACAAGTGCCATTGGCAGCTTCAAGAATTGTTGCCAATGTTGCTGAGGACATAGGGCTAGGCCACATTCCTAGAGAGTGATCCAAGTTCATCTCAGGGGAAGAAAGATACTAGAAGTAAAGTCATGAAATGTCAAATGATCCGTTTCCTTTCTTTTTGACCTACAATATAGTTGTTGGATTATTTATGACACTCAGAGATTGACAGAAAATAAAATTAAAAAGTTCTTGTCACTATTTGAAACAAAGGCACAGTCAGTAAAACCTTGCTGAATGAACACGTGGAAGCATGACTCGATGATCAGTATAATTATTTTGCATAACTGTAGGCATCTGACATTGATTTATTAAGTGAGACAGTATTAGTGAGCATCAACATTGTGCTTGGCCTTGTATTATGGGCTGGAGAGATTCAGTGGTGATTTCAAACACCGTGTCTATTCTCCTGAAACATACAGTCAAATGGGAAAGCAATAATCTAAAAATCTAACAAGGAAATGTAAGATTGCAACTATACCATGGTCATTACTACTTACCCTTGAGTCAATTCTGATTTATAGTGATCCCATGTTTACAAAGTTGAACTAATCCACAGAGTTTTCAAAACTGTCATCTTTTGGAAGCAGATCACCCCACCTGTCTTCTGAGGCGTCTTTGGTATTTTTGGTTGCCTCATATTCATGTAGAAGTTACACATTGAATCTGAATCCATATTTTGACAAGATTGCCAGGTGATTCTGATGTATATGTGAGAATCATGTTGAGATCTGGTGAAACTATGGATTTGAATGCAATATATTTTAGTTCAGCATACCAGTACATGTGAGGCCTCCTTCACTGCCAGCCAGGTGTTTTCTACTAGGACAACTCTGTAGGACAGGGTGGAACGGTCCCTGTGGATCTCCAAATACTATGGTAGTAGTAGTCCAGTCTTTTTCCAGCAGAGTGGCTGGTGGGTTCAAATTGCTTACCTGGTGGCTTGCAGCCCCAATGCACATTCTCAGTAAGGGAGTCCAACAAGAGTGAACCGATTCGAGTCTTACAATAAGTAAAAACATTTCAAGGAAAATAGCTCACACACACTACAGCCTGGCAAGCCCCAAATCTGTTGTTTAGGCATCAGGCTGGAGACATGTACTGGTTCATAGCTTTTTGGGGCTGGTGAATACAAAATCCATAGGTCAAGGAGCAAGCTTGACTTTTCTCTAAGCTTATGTTCCAACATGCAGAGATCAAGTAACAAGAAGAGCATAGGGTTGAGGAAAATACTGAACTGTGATGAAATATCTATTCATATCTGTGAGTCAGACCACATCGTAAAGGACACTTCCCTTTAGATCCCTGAGTTGATCATATCAGACCACATCATAAAAATTGATACCATTTACATTATATTATTACTCAGGCAGGATCCGAGAATCACAATTGAGTCAAGTTGACATATAAAATTAGCCATCATGTCATATAATATTAAATGTGGAAAAGGGAAGCAAAAGAGTCAATGGAAGTACAGGTAGGAAGCAAATGTTTTGAAACTTATTGTGGTAGCAATTGTATAACATTTCTTTTCTTTCTATAAGAGATATGGGATGCTTCATGAATTTGTGTGTCATCCTTGCACAGGGACCATGCTAATCTTTCTTTATTGTTCTGATTTTAGTATTTGTGCTGCTGAAGCGAGCACTATGTAACATGTCTTGATGACTGAATTATTGAATAGTATGATATATGAATCATGTTCTAATAAAATAGTTTGAAAAGAAATGAGGACAGCAGTGCTTCTGGAAACAAGAGAATCTTTTAAGAAAGGGGTAAAACAAGATGAGAAAATATTTATTGAATTTGAGTTTATATATGGGGTTATTGGTGTCTTAAGTTTGAGGTTTGTTAGAGTAAGGCTTACGGAGTCCAGAGAACAAATCATGTTGGAATCATGCACATCATTAAAAAAATGACAGAATGACTGTGTTTTAATATGGCTTATGTGGTGTTTCAGGAATTTAAGGAGGGATGCAGTATAAAACTTCTTTCTGCGCTTCAGAGCAAATGTCTTTATGCTGGGGATGGGTGCAAAAGTTGAGTCTCAGTGGTAGGAGATTTTATTTCTTTTAGCACCATTCTCAAAGTTCTTGTATTGGCTTTTTGGATGTGCTTGAGATGCTGAATTATGTGGAATATTACTTATTTTATTGCTTTAATAATGCACTGTGTAGTTTGGGGAGCAGGAACTGGAGGAGGTCTTACAGAGTAAATTAAAACCAAACTTCCATGCTTGATCACACATGTAAAATGAGAATAATTTAATGATGAGACATATGCTTTATTAGAGGTCAATGTTCCCATTGTGGTTATTAAATTTTTAGTATTTAATAACAGTATTTTCCTCCCAACCCAGTTTACCTCAACTTTTTCTTCATGCTGCTTTAAAGGTATAGTTCAAATCTGGCATTAGTTCATGCTGTATACTAGGGCCACATTTAGCCCTAGTATGTTTATCTTATATATTGTAAGTTAACCCTAACAAAGTAAATTGGACTACAAAGTACGATGGATTTAAACTTTAAAATTTTTATCGTGTTAGTACTATAGGAACATATTTTTATTATATAAACCACTAGCAGTGAAGATAAGAGTCTGCCTTGGTATGATTCTCTCAATTCTAGTCCTGCTTCTAGCAGTGAAAAGCAAACTAAACAAAAGAACAATGAGATACCACGTACCACCCTCAAGGATAGCCCAATTCAAAAAAATCAGAAAACAAGTGTTGGAGAGGTTGTGGGGAGGTAGGAACCCTTATCCACTGCTGGTGGACCTGACGGTATGTAAAGCTACTATGGAAATAGATTTGGCGATATCTAAAACAGATGGAAATTGAGCTACCATATGACCCAGCAATGTCCATACTGGCCATTTACCCAGAAGAGGCAAGCAACCAACATGACCAGACATCTGTGCTCCAATGTTCATCACAGCACAGGTCACAATCACAAAGAGTTGGAAGCAGTCCAGATTTCAATCAACTGATGAGTGGATTAAAAAGCTGTGGTACATACATAAAATTGAGTACTATGCATTGCTGAAAAGCAGTAATGAATGCATGAATCACATCCTTGCATGGAAGAACTGGAGGAAATTATGCTAAGTGAAGTTAGTCAAGTGCAAAAGGACCTGTACAACCTGAGTCCACTGAGGTAAGCTTAATTTAAAAAAATTCAAAAGGGGCATCAGAAAAAAACTACTGTATACAGAAATTCCTGAGGGGAGGCCAAGGTAGTAAGGCAGGAGTCAGGTAGTATTCAGTGCTACATAAGGGGTGGGGAGATGAAGTGTGGGCAGATGGTGACGTGTAGAGAGGAAGTGGGGTGCTAATCCACTCAAGGGGAGAGTATTCCTTACATCTCCATAGGGAAAGAGGAACCAAACTTAAACCCGGTGTTCCAGGAGGTGACGACATGGAGCGAGGAACCAGTGGAAGGGTCTGAGTGCCCAAACCCAATCCCAACTACGGGGGCAGCTACCTCTCTCCGCAGGAGAATTTACTTTGGAGATCAGCACTGAAGCTGCAGCTTGGGGAGTGAGATATGCCTGACCAGAGCATACGAGAACAAATGAAGGGTGAGAAACAGAGAATGAAATGCATCCTGGCCCCCAAGCTTTCAGGATGATAGACCCACTCCAAACAGCTGATGCACAGAGAGGATCATATGACCAGCCCCACTATGCAATACAACTTTCCTTGCTGATCCAAGACCCTGTGGGGACAACAGTGGAGAAACAGTGTCAGAATTATACCCTATCTGACCCAACCACACCATGGCAAAATAGTAAGGGTGTGCAACACAGCATGGAATTACCTATGGAGTGCCAAGGATATACTTTGGGGCCATAGTGTAGCACCCCATCTGACTCAACTGGGGGACACTGCTAGAGGTCAACGAACAGACCTTGGACTATTTACAGGTTTTTATTTTGTTATTAATTTTATTTTTTTACATATATATATATGACATTGAGGTTTATTTGTTGTTATCATTGCTTTATTTTCTTTGGTTGTTTCATCTTAGGATGCTTGTGTTTTTTGTGCATTTTTGTAGGTCTATCTAGATAAGATAGGATGGATGAACAGTCTGGAGGTAAAAATGATGGGACTGATGGATCTGGGGGAGCATGGGAGATGGGGAGGAGGGGGAAAGATGGTGGTGTTAACTGATCCAATGATAAGGGAACAACAAGTAATTCAAAATCAGTGAAAAGGTGGGTATGAGAGGACTAATAGGGATTGATCAAGAGTAATGTAACAGAAAGGAAATACTGAAACCCAAATGGAGGCGGAACAAGATGGTGGTACAGAAGGAAAGTAAAATGAATAGAGGAAGAACTGGGGGTGGGGTAAAGGACACTTACAGAGTTCTCAATATAGGGATGTACATAGGTGAATACATTTATATAAGATGATGGGAAAATAGATCAACATGCATATACTTATAGGCTTAGTATTAGGACAGCAGATGGGCATTGGACCTCAACTCAAGTACTTCCTCAGTGCAAGAACATTTTGTTCTACTAAATTGGCATTCCATGATGCTCACCTTCCTGACATGATCACTGAAGACAAATGTGAACTGCTAAAGGCATAAGCAAATGTGATGAAGAAAGTTGATGGTGCCCGGCTATCAAAAGATGTAATGTCTGAAGTCTTAAAGGCTTGAAGGCAAACAAACGGCCATCTAGCTCAGAAGCAACAAAGCCTACATGGATGAAGCACACCAGCCTCGTGTAACCACGAGGTGTGAAAGGGATATGATGTCAGACATCAAAGAACTAAAAATTATATCATTATAAATGAGGGGAAGTACAGATTGGGGATCCAAAGTCCATCTATAGGTGAAGCCACATTCCCTTACAGAGGGGTTGCAGGGAAGAGATGAGCCAGTCAAGGTACAGTGTAGTAATGAAATAAGCAACTTTCCTCTAGTTCTCAAATGTTTCCTCCCACCCACTGTCATGATCCCAATTCTACCTTACAAATCCAGCTGGACCAAGGGATGTACACTGGAGCAGGAAACATGGGGAATTCAGGATAGATGATCCCTTCAGGACCAGTGGTGGGAGTGGTGATACCAGTAGGGTGGAAGGAGGGTGGAGTAGAAAGGGAGAACCAATTGCAGGTATCTACATATAACCTCCTCTCTAGCCTATGGACAACAGGCAAGTGGGTGAAGGGACACATTGGACAGTGTATGATTTGAAAAAATAATAACAATTTGTAAATTATTAAGGGTCCATGAGAGAAGGAGAGTTGGGAGGGAGGGGAAATATGGGGAGTTGGTACTGGAAGCCTAAGTGGTGGGAGGATGTTTTGAGAGAGATGATGGCAAAAAGTGTGCAAATGTGGTCTGCATACAATTGACATATGTATTGATCATGATGGGAGTTGTATGAGCCCCCAATAAAATGGTTTATCAAAAGAAAGGGGGGAAGAGGAGCTTATA
>PVJH01015519.1:0-53262 GCA_004026705.1 Nesogale talazaci
AAAGTGCTGATAGGCGTAGGAACCTTGCCTGGGGGTGGGGGGTGGGGGAGTGGAGGGGGACCGGGACGGACGGGGCGGGAAGCAGCTTTTACTCCCTCGGGTCCCCCGTCGGCCCGGCACTTCCATCCTGGGCTCTGTGCAGGGTGAGGCCGGGCGTTTTCCTTCCAAGGCCTGGGTTTAATTCACAACGTGGAAAATTCTCTTCGGGGCCAGCTGACACAGATTGCCTGCCTGCCGCTTGCCAGCCTGGCTCCGGCGCCTTCGCGGCGCGGCGCTCATTCACTCTCGACGGTAGTTGCTTCGCAGGATTCAAACGCGGAAAAGCCCGTGGGCGGAGCTATTCTTTTCCTACTAATGCGTGCCTGTAATAAGAATCAGGAGGCACACCCGCTTGTATTTACGTGTGGAAATAGCTTCCTTGTTTGCGCTTTCTTGTGAGCTTTGACTCAGCGATGGAAAAGGAGTATTTTATCTTTCATGTCATTTATATGGACTCTGTGGACCCTCTCTGGAAGGTACCTTTAGATGCCAGTGAATTATCTTCAGGTTTTTAAGTTCTACTTCCCTCCAGAAAATTAGCATGTAAGCAAGTGCCTTCATACAGGCTTTCCCAAAGAGTAGGAGGTAACATTAGTAAGTACCAAAAGCCAAAAATGTATTACAGAGTCGTTTGACCTACTTTGCAACTATGTTGTAATGCATGTTGTGATTAGTGGGTTGCAGGGAGTTTTGTAAATAATAAATCATGTTAAAAAACGAACCAGCCCTCCGGCAAAGCTTTATAGTCTGATAATTAAAGACCGTGTAAATTACAAGGCAAAAAGAAGATAGCATCAGGATCTGCTTTCAAAGGACCCCATTCTACTTGTACATGCGAAGTCACATAATCCCACGTGTGTTTTGGCCCCCCAAATGTGAGGGGTGCCGTGATCTTCCTGACCTTCAGACCATTTTAGGCTAAATTGTGGATTTTAAAATTAAGCTGTTATCAAGGAGCCAGAGGGATTCGACTTGAGCATAGGGTTTGGAGTGGAAGCTGTATGGTATCTCCCGCATAACCCTTCAGGATTGAGGGATTTATTCTCAAAAACTTGGTGAGCCCCCAGAAGAGATTCTGGCCCATTTTTGTCTTTTGGGTTTTTTGGTGGAGTGGGCAGATGACTGAGGAACATTAACTTAGCCTGTGCCCTAGCCAGCCTGGAAGTAGGAAATGCTGGCCTTCTTGCCCACCTTTGGGGAAATTCTGTAGGCCTGGCCCAGCTTCAGAAGTGCTCCATGGGATTGACTGAGGTCAATACTTCTTTGACTGAGACTATACTTCAGCTCAGTCCTCCCTCTGGTCAGCCCTGCTTTCTTCTCCCCTGCCATTAGCATTGCTACCTCCTAATCAATGTCCTATTGCAAAGTCAGCCTCCCAAGGAACTCAACGTGAAACAGGGTTGATGAAATGTTTATATAATATTTGAGAAGATGGGATCCGTGGGTTGCACAGTTAAGAACTTGGAGACTAACCAAGAGTTTGGTGGTTCAAAGCGACCTGTAGAAATCTTGGAAGAAAGACCTACTGATCCCTTTCTGAAGGTCAGAGCAAGGCAAACCCTTCAGAGCACAGGACAACTCATGGGACTGCCAAGACTTGAAACAGACTCAGAGACAACTAGTTAGGTCACTTCTTTTTGTTGGATATCATTGAAGAAGGAGACATTTCTGCTTGGGCAGTGGAAGGCATTCAAAGCAATGCGGGCATGTATAGTTGGTCCTCGAAGATGAGTAGAGTGTTGCTAAGAGAAGCAGGTGCAGGTGAAGAGGAATTTTCAGGCAAGAGGCCAGCAAAAGTGCAGGCATGGTGTATTTATTTGAGTTATGGTGAGCCTTGTTTGTAACCAGAGATAAAGTCTATTGAATTTGGTCAGGGATTAAAGAAGGAATTATCCTGTCCAGCAAAAAGAATAAGTCATAGCTTTCTCATTTCTAATTGGATAGATGGAGTATCTTCCACTAAAATGGGAGGAGTTTGTGGGGGGGGGGAGGATTAAACATGGCAAGCAGTTTAGTAACTTGGTATGTTAGACAGGGTTCTCTAGAGAAACAAAACCAGGACATTAATAATTCTCTTTATATATTTCTATAGCTAGAAGGATATATAACAAGAAGTAAACAGTTAACTAATCTATAAAGCAGTGCAAATGGCTTGGTGCAACTCACTTGTGTGAGACAGCTAGTAGACTGGCAGTCCTTGGAATCTTGAGGGCCGCCAAATAGTCCTCTGTAGAGCAATTCAGGCTATCCAGCCACAAGCAGCAAACAACAAAGCAGGTCACCAACAGTGAGCCAGATGACAGAGTCCAACAGTCCCCAGCTCAAGAGATGTACATTCCAGGAGCATGGTGAAACAGGGCTTGAAGGCACCTCAACTCACAGCAACACAGTCCACAGATTAGGTGTCCCACAGGTAGTGTCACTTGGAATTCGAGGCACAGGACAAACAAGGCAGCCAGCTGGTTCCAAGAGCAAATGGCTTGCTGAGCCATTTCTATCTCTACCTTTCAATTGATCTTAGGTGTGTTTGTTGGCCATGTTGGCACAACAGACCTACCTATCTTCTTTGGCCATGTTGGCACGACAAGCTTACCTATCACACTTGGTTTTATATACATTGATTTTGAGACAGAGAATTCCAAGAGACAGGTGGGTACATAGTTGGTTTCCTTCTTCATCCCTCCATCATACAAGATCTCTCCTGTCACAGTACATGGATATTTGCTCTTCCTTGTGTTTGGAATTGTTGAGATTTTTTTCTTATTATCTGCTCATTCTTTGCATCTTGAATCAAGCATATTCTTCCAGAAGGTGGGATCAAGCCACTAGTTCAGATTACTTCTTACTCTTATGCATTTTCATCTAACCATGAGCTTTCACAGGACTTGTCAAAATTATAATTTCACATTTGTTCACAGAATTATTTTTCTCTCCTTATTTCCATGAGAACAGGAACTGTGTTTGGTTTTGCTCAGCACTGTGGCATACCCTCTCTCTACCTACTAGCAGAAAGTCTAACACAAAGCAGGTGCTTAGACTGATATATATATCCGTCTGAATAAAAAGAACAATAGCTAAATCCACATAGTGGGCAGATATAGCTCTAATTGGAAGTATTAGTTTGAAATTCCAGCAGAAAAGACCATAAGATGATTCCCAGGTAATCCTCACCTCCTCGTAGTCACACCTCAGTGTCATTCCTTCCCTTGCTATGGTGTGTGTGGGGGGCGGGGGGGGGGGGGGAACAAATTCACTGCCAATGAGTCAATTTCAGTTCACGGCAACCCTACAAGACAGAATAGAATTGCCTCTGAGTTTCCAAAACAAAAAACCTTTATGAAATTAGAAAGCTTCGTCTTTCTCCCAGGAAGGGCTGGTGGTCTTGAACTGCTGACCTTAAAGTTAGCAGCCCGCTTTGTAACAGACCAGGTCACCAGGGTACCTAATACAGGACATGGCAGAAAGATGAGGCTTTCTGCTTCCATAAAGAGTTCCACTCTTAGAACGCACAGCGGCAGTTCTCTTCTGTCCCATAGGGTCATTGGGAGTCAGAATCCACTCCGTGGCAGTGAGTTTGGTTTTCCTGGAGTGTGGGAGGGACTTGTGACTTCACTGCTATAGGATATGCCACGATGTCATTTCCATGGATTGTGTTGCATAGACTGACTCCTCCAGCTTGCTAGTCAACTCTGCCTCTTTCTCCTCTGCTGGCTGTGATCAAGTGAGCTTCCCAGATGGCAAGAAACATCGAGTGACTTCCCATCATGCCTGTAGCCTGTAAGGAACGAAAACCCTCAGCCTGACACCCCCCAGTGTCGGATGAAGACAGAACTTTCCCACAACTATTATACTCCAAATATTTGGCAAACTGTTTACCAGCATTTGTTTTGGAAGTTAGCTATACTCTCTGTAGTTCCCAGTTACTTAAGGCTTTTGTGTTGTCTCACTACAGAGCTGACTCCCCTGCTGTTAGGACGATGGTTCCCTTCCTCTGAAGCCTGTGGGCGGATTCACGTGCTGATGTTAATGATCTTTAGCCTAACCTGTTTAGCCACATCCAGGAGTCTGGGGTCTTGTCTCCTCACTTGAGACCCTGATAGCCCCCTTTTCCTAAAATGTGTGCACAAGGCACAGCCCCTTCCTGTGAAGTAAGTCCTTACCTGTAATTGGGGGCCTGGCTTGGCTCCAGAGGGTATATAGGGATGGGATGTAAGATAGAGGCCCTCTCTCTCAGCCTGCCTCTCTCTGCTGCCTGCCCCTCAGCGCCGGACATTTTCCCTCATCGTGTAATCCCGTCCCCCTCTCTCTCTCTCCATGTGGCTCACCAAGCAGGACAGTGGTGAGCATGCATCATGAAATTAACTCCTATTGTTCTTCTCTCTCTCTTATAATCTCTATATCCGTGTTGTAATAAATAATAATTATCGCTACACAACTGCCTGTTGAACCCTTGCTCTGAGTATATCAGGAGACCGGTCACCCCATGACACCCCAGCACTGAAGCTAACAAGCACACAAGTTTGGTCCTTTGCTCATTGAGCCTCACTGAGACGCTGCCCATGGACATCTTCTGAGAGACCATAAAGCAAGGTCATGCCAGCATTCCTGACACACGGACTGTGTTGTTACCTATGTGATAATATATCAAGAAGCAAGATACAACTAACATCTATTCCTAAAGACGAAAAAGATGAAACAGTACTCAGTGTTTGCAAGGCTATGCAAATATATTTCTTGTGTTTTTCTCATACAGAATCAGTAGGAACCAATGGGCACACAACTTTCAGAGAGCAATTTGGCAGTAAAGATTTTTAAATGATCATCACCAAAAGGGCAGTTCAGCAAAGTTCATTGCTAAGAAAATTTCTGAAGACTGTCACTGGATTAATATGCAGTAGCCCCTCCTTCTCTGCAGTTTAGATTTCCAGCAGTTACTGGAAGTTAAAGAATGTCCACAGAGCAGTGGGATGAAATCTTATGCGGCTCTGCCCTGTCCTGCCTGGCACGTGAATCTTGCTTTGTCCCATCTCTCCACACTGGACAGATTCCCCCCTTGCTGTTAATCTCATACTGTCCTAAATTATAAGGGAACTTTATCATAAGTCTATATGTATCGGACCCAATCCAACCCACGGCCATTAGTCCAAAGTGAATCCAACGCCAGGAGACCTTGTAAGACGAAGTCCTCACAGGAGTCCCAAGGCTATAATCTTTATGGAAGCAGTTTGTTGCCTCTTTCTCCCTCATGCAGAACAACTGAAGGGTTAGAACCACCGATCTCTGACTTAGGAGCCATGTGCTTCAATCACAGGAGTCCTATATATAGGACAAAACATAGCATATATGGGTTCAGGCATCCACTGGGGTCTTGAAACATCTCCTTGAGTAAACAGGGACTGCATCCACAAAAAGTCAATTCACAAAGTCTTTATATGAGATTGTATCATTGACGCGCACTGAAAGGCTGATTTGAATTCATTTTCACATATATAAGAACCACATAGGGGCTGAGCCCCAGTGGCGTAGTGGTTGTGCGTGGAACTGCGGCCCCTGGGATGGAGGTTCAATTCCGGCTCCCAGGAGCAAAGGCTGGGCCTCCTACTCCCACCACCTGAGGGCAGTGATGCCTTAAAAAAAAAAAAAAAAAAGAACCACATAGTATGCAGCCATTGAGGTATATGGTAAGGATCTTTGTATAGCAGCTATTGATTGACATCAAAAGCCGCATCACTGAGGTAAAAAAAAATCAATTTACCAGGTAGGATGCTTAGTATTAGTTCACTAACATTTTTGAACATGCGTATATGGACAGATACAGAAGCAGAAACTTCTGTAGTTAGATATTAGGCTGCCCCAACAACACCAGCCACTCCTCAGCAGTTATTGAGGCCATCTGCCCCCACTCCCCCAAATTTCAAGTCTCAGCATCGCACTTATACAACAGTACTGGTTTGTTTTTAATACACGGATAGATAGCTGGGAAGATAGGCTCCAAAATTTGCATCTAGGTACTAGGATTTGGGAGGGCCGTCGCTGCTTTTTCCTGTATACTTGTGCCAATCACCTAATCTGGTGTCAATTTGAGGATTAAGAGTGTAGGGGTGGAGTCTAGCCTGTCAATCTGGAGATAGTCCATGAGACCTCTATGTGGGCTTGGCCTTTTGAGAATTCTGGGAAATCCGGTACTTAATTCTTGGAGGCAGGAGACACTATCTCTCTCAGTTCATTCCCTTGAAGACTCTCTACTGACAAGTTTGACTTCCTGTGAGACATCCCTGAGGAGAAGCCACATGGACCTCCCCTGATGCAGCCCTGGGAACTGGAGTAGCCACATGGAGTAGCCTGCAGCGCTGAGGTGCTCACAACACCACTGGATCCAAAGACTTTCTACCCACTGGCTTGTGATTCTTTTGCATTTGGCATCATTACATGTGTTTTGTACATCTGAAGAGGACTTTATAGATTGGTATGGGACATATGGGCTAATATTGGACCTACGACTTTGGGCTGGACTGGGCTAGGACATTTTCTCAATATGTTCATTTCCTCTTGTTTATAAACCTCTCTCCCTTATATACATATGAGTGTCTCTATGAATTTTTTTCTCTAACCTACCCAGACTAACACAATATTCTTCTGAATTATGTAAATAGATACTGTTCCCTTAATCAGCATGAAGCTATTGTTACATCCTGTCAAGTTCATTCTGCTCCTTTGCGACCTGTGTGCCAGGGTAGCTGCCTTGCAGGGTTTTCTTAGCTGCAATCTGTGAGAGAGCAGATTCCAGGTCTTTCTCCTGCAGAGCCACTGGCCAAGATTGAACTGCCAACCTTTGGTTAGCCACCGAGTGCTTAACCATTGGGCCACCAACTCCCGAAACCCCCAAGCCCTTGAAACTTACTGCCATTGAGTCATTTCTGATGCGCAGCAATCCTATAGGACAGGCCCGACGACAGTCTGAAGACTAACCCCCAACAGGAGTAGAAAGCCCCATCTTTCTCCCACTGGGACACCAGAATCCATGAATGCTACCCTCATCTTTTAGGAATTAAGAAGAGACAATTTCAAACATCAGAAAAAGAAATTTTCCAAAAGGCCAGTCGTATTGTGAGGTGTTGGGTGAGCCCAATTCAAGCATGAAGCGCATCCCTGGACAGCCCTTGCTGAGAACTGTCATGGGAGTCCTGGTTGCCATCAAGCATCACATGATGTGTGGGCGGAAGCACCAAGCTCCAGTCACAGTCTCAGAAACCAGTCTCAGGGGCCATTCTACTTTGTCCTACAGGACTGCTTTGAGTCCGGATTGATTTGATGGCAGAGTTGGTTTTGTGAAGAGCTGTAACATTTGTTGAGTTGTTGCATTTCTGAGAACCAGTTTGCCGAGTGCTACCACACACCAACTTCTCGGATAGACAAACCTATGCCATTTATGAATAGAACCCAGTCTTTCCCATATGGAGCCCAGAAGGCATGGTGTGTTACTTATTGGGCTGCAGATTACAAGGTTAGGAGTTCAAAGCTACCATGGGAGAGAGATGAAGTAATCTACTCCTGTAAAGATTTATAGTCTTGGAAACCCAACAAGAGTTGTACTTTGGGGCTGAGCCCTGGTGGCGTAGTGGTTGTGCGCGGGACTGCGGCCCACTGGGACGGAGGTTCAGTTCCAGCAGTGGGGCTGGGCCTCCTACTCCCACCACCGGAGAGCAGTGATGCCCCCCCCCCCAAAAAAAAAAGAGTTCTATTTTGACACCGATAGGTAGATATGATTTAGATTCACTGAATTTTGAGAGGGTATTTCCCAAGTGGACAATTCTGTCCTCTGGGGGTTGTTGAACCCATCCAGGGAGCTGCAAAAGCAGACCCTACACTTTATCTTGAATTATGGGCTAGAGTACAGAAGTTTGTAATTGCCATGGTGACACTGAATAATATTTTTTTCTGAAAAAGGGGTAGTAGCCTAAATAAGTTTGAGAAGCTATGATAGAACCAAAGACTTTCTACGATTCCATTTTAAGATATATTTCTAAAGCTATGAAACTTATTACTATGATAAAAAATATGTCTTTTCTCTAGAAGGCAGTAGGTAGCCTCTCCAGGAAGAGAGAGAGAGAGAGAGAGAAATAACCTTAAACCTCATTTGAGATCTAATGGCCGTGAAACAGCCGAGCTATTCTGGTTTCTGAGCAGAAGGCAAAGCAGCACCTTTCCTCGGGAGGAAAACCCGAGGTTTTATGTAAATCAGTAGCCTCGGTGACTCATAAGTCGACAAAAGAATTGGTAATGTAATCTCAGGCAAGAATGTTGGCTGTTAGCACATTATTCCAGTGTGACATTGCTGCAACTAAGAGATCTTAAATTTGAAGGACTACTTGAACCCAAGGAGTACTTGCATTTGCTCAGAATGGAGTAGAAAAGAAGACAACATGTGCTTTTTGTTTTAAGATACAGAGGAGGCCCTCAATCTCAAACATGATTTAAAGAGGACACTTACTCGGTCTTAAACTGGACAGACAAGATGAGGACACATCATCCACATGAGAGAGACCATTAGCTCTAGGTCATCATGAGCTTTAAAGAGGACAGGCAGTGGGAGGGCAGAGGGTACTGCTGGCTGGCATCGGACCAGCACCTCATAGTTAGAGGTGAGGCTAGGGAAGAACGGAACTCTGCTTGAGATGAGTACATTCTGTTAGACAGCAGCGCTTACGAGATGGGTCCAGAGCCTTCAGAGCAAGGCTGTTGGGGGCACGTCTCATGACTTTGTGACCTCCCCAGTATATCGGTCTGTATCAAGGCCACACCTTGGAAGGCCTGAAGGGCAACTGCCCTTTCCTGGGCTGGCTGGAGAGGGGTGGAGGTTGCCTCCTTCCCAATGTACTCTGCTTGAGGACAAACATATTCTCATCCCTGCACAACCAAACCAAACCAAACTCACTGCCATCCAGTCGATTCTGACTCCTGGTGACCCTGTAGGGCAGGGTAGAATTGTCTCTGTGGATGTCAGAGACGGTACCTCTTTACGGGAGTAGACAGTCCCACCTTTCTCCTTAGGAGCGGCTGCTGGTTTTGACCTGCTGACCTTGCAGTTAGCAGCCCAGCTTGTAACCCCGACAATACCAGGGCTCCTCCGTGGTCAATCGAAGAAATTCAATGGAAGTTTAGTCCACGTGGGGACTCTACATATGGTTTTGGGGCTTTCAGTGTCATCCATAGCCTTCTGTACACTGAATGCTCAGATTTGAAGCCCTAATACCTTACTACTTAAATCAGTTCATTTTGTCTAGGCCACGGCGAACTTTTAAGACAGAGGAGTCAATCCAGTCCCTCACAACAACCTAAAAATTATTCGAGAGCCATAAAGAGATTATTGCAAGTCAATGAATTCCCCATTATCAGGAGCCTACCGTTTCAATGAAACTATGAGAGTTTTATTTTCATTTGCATGTCAGAGCCACATGTACATACTGAAAAAAAAAAAACAAAAACCACATATGGCTGTCAAACCACTGTCTGCTGACCCCTGGTCTAGGTTGACACCTTTATTTTTGAACAGACATTTTGTGGATTTCTGTGAGAGCTTTCATCGCTTTGGGAAAAAATCCATTATTTAAAAAAAAGAAAGAAAAGAAAAAGACATTTGGGGTAGATAAGATATCATCTTCAGACAAATATATTGGACTAAAAAACAAAAACAAAACCACAAAGCCCAAGGGAGCTTCAAAAGGCCCGTGGAACAATAGAATTCAAAGACTATGGAACTTTTGCATGGACTTTTTGAAGCTCCCAACACGTTTTTGTTTTTAGTTTTTTTTTTTGGGGGGGCATCACTGCTCTCTGGTGGTGGGAGTAGGAGGCCCAGCCCCACTGCTGGAATTGAACCTCCGTCCCAGTGGGCCGCAGTCCCGCGCACAACCACAACGCCACCGGGGCTCAGCCCTCCCCACACGTTTAATATGGCATACCTAACTACTTAAAATCATCCTTCAAAATAATAATAATTTATAATGTTAAAAATGATAATTTGGGCTAAGCCCCGGTGGCGTAAGTGGTTGAGTGCGGAACTGCAGCCCGCGAGCTTGGCCGTTCAAATGCAGCGGCGGCTGGGTAGCGCCCACGATCACGAGGCGGTGATGCCCACCAAAAAAAAAAAAAAAAAAAAAGATAATTTATTGAGGATTCACGAGGATTGGGAGGGTGGAAAAAAGAGGAGCTGATACCAAGGGCCCACATAGAGAGAAAATGTTTTGAAAAGGATGATGGCAACACATGAACAAATGTGCTTCATACATTGGATGTGTGGGTTGTTATAAGAGCTGTAAGAGCCCCTAATAAAATGACTTATTAAAATTTTACAAAAGGCCATCTTTCCTAATTGTTAACTGAAGGCTTGGCAGCTCAAAAACCACTCAGAGTGATGTCCTAGGAGACAGACCTGGATGTCAGCGTGTGAAAGGTCACAGCTTTGAGAAGCCCCTCCTCTCCACCCAAAGTCCCCCTGAGCAGGAATCCACGCCACAGCAAGTGACAACAACATTGGGCTTGGGCCGGGATCATCCTCAGCTTCCTACTCTTCTCCTAGGAGAATCGACCGAAGTCTGGGTAGGTGACGGGACTTGGTAAGCTGTAAAGTGCCGGCAGATGTAAATTTACCGCAGTAGGCAGTTACTGTATGGTTATGACTCCTGTTCCAAAGAGGTTGTCGAGCTGCTCCGGTGTACTTTGCAATTAGGGTACAGAAACCCCTGGTTAACGCGTTAGTTACAGCCTTCAAACACAGGTACGAAGATCCGAGAGAGGTAGGTATTAACACACGTCCCCTGACGTTACCCTGTAAAAATAATGGAAACTCTTTATTAAAATGGCCACGCCTCGTGGTGATGAGGAGTAGTTTGACCAAATGATGAAAGAGAAAATAAAGGATTATCCTGGGTGTAGGCCAGTGTGGGCAGGCGGGCAGGGCCTCGGGGGCACCCGCCCTGTGGGCTCTATTCCCATCTCTGGCCACCAGTATTGCCCTGATTCTTTACAAATAAAATCCCCATGCTCGTAAAGCTTTAGACACTTGAGAATAAAACCCCTCTTCTTCCTCCAAATAGAAAAAAAGAGGAAAAGAAATGGTGCCTTTGAGGAATTTTATCGGACTGTTGCTAAAGGGTGGGTGGAGCAGTAGTTAACCTCTCGGTTACTAACTGGAAGTTCATGGTTCCAACCGACCAGGCGCTCAGAGACCCCATTCTGGCACTGCGGTGGGAGCTCACAGGAGCTGATGCGAGCTAGAAAGATACCTTCCTGAGGGCTGAGCGCCGGTGGCGTAGTGGTTGTGCACGAGACTGTGGCCCACTGGCATGGAGGTTCAATTCCAGCTCCACTGAGCAAAGGCTGGGCCTCCTGCTCCCACCACCAGGGCAGTGATGCCCAAAAAAACAAAAACAAACAAACAAAGATACCTTCCTGATAATACTGCTTCTGAAGCAACCTTGTGATACGACCGCTCTGCTTTTACTATTTTTTTAAATCTGTGACAGCCACAGTAGCCAAAAATCGAGTTGATTCCAACTTTTTTTTCTTAAAAAAAAAAGTTTTATTGAAGGCTCTTACAGTTCTCTTTTCCCCCCAATAATTTTATTGGGGGCTCTTATAGCTCTTATAACATTCAATACATCATTTGGGGGGGGCATCACTGCCCTCTGGTGGGAGTACAATACATCATTTTTATCAAGTATATTTCTACACATGTTGCCATCTTCATTTCCACATATTTTCTATTTGAGCCCTTGGTATAAGTTTCTCTTTCCCCCTCCTTTTTTTTTTTTTTTTTTGTGGGCATCACTGCCTCTGGTGGTCGTGGGCGCTACCCAGTGCCGCTCCTGAGAGCGGCTGCTGGATTTGAACCCCCAAGCCCGCAGGCTGCAGTGCTGCACTTAACCACTTACGCCACCGGGGCTCAGCCCTCCCCCTCCTTTTTAAAATTTATTTTTAATTAATTAATTTATTTCTTTGGGGGGGCGCATCACTGCCCTCAGGTGGTGGGAGTAGGAGGTCCAGCCTTTTGCTCCGTGGAGCTGGAATGGAGCCTTCATCCCAGTGGGCCGCAGTCCTGCGCACAACCGCTATGCCGCCGGGGCTCAGCCCCTTCCCCTCCTTTTTTTTTAAATAACTAATTTTATTGTTCTTACAGTTCTTATAACATTTCATATATCAATTGTTTCGAACATATTTGTACATATGTTACCATCATCATTTTCTAAACATTGACTTTCCAGTTGAACCCTTGGTATCAGTTTCTCTTTCCCCCCTCCCTCTTCCCTTTCCACCCTCATGACCCCTTGATAACTTATAACTTATTATTGTTTTCATGTCTTACACTGACCTCTGTCTTTCTCCTCCCACATTTTCTGTTGTCCATTCCCCCTGGGTGGAGGTGAGAGACACCTGCTCAGTTTTTTGGTTTTTGTTTATAAATTGTTTTATTGGGGATTCATACAACTCCTTTCACGATCCATCCATACATACATATATGCATTGACCACATTTGCACATTTGTTGCCAACATCATTCTCGAAACATCCTCCTTCAACCTAGGCCCCGGTACCAGCTCCCCATGTTTCCCCTCCTTCTCTCCCGCTACCCCCCCTAACTTGTACAGCCCCATCAGCAGGCTCATCTTTGTCCCAAAGAGTGGCTGATGGGTTTGAACTACTGGCCTGATGGCTAGCAGAACATCTAGTAGCCCCAGTGACACCGGGCTCCATGGTGACCATTTCAAACCTTTGCCCTGGAGTCGATTCTGCCTCCAGGCTTCTGAGGTGGGATATCCTTAGAGAAGAGGATTGCCTCATCTATCTCCCTAGGTCTAGCGGGTGGTTCGAACCACCATCTGTGGTGAGCAGTTCAACTTCCGCACAGTGCCACCAGGGTTAGCTACAATATAACTAGAAATTTTGATCATGTGGGATCAAACTGAAATAAAAATTTTTAGGCATTAGCGCTTTTTATTTCACAGTTTCTTTTTCCCGCCGACTCCTTTGTCTTTGTACTTCTAGGAGAAAAGCCTCTGAGCTTTTTTTTCTCAGTACTCCAGCTGAATTATTTATGGACTGAAATTTCCATGTAACGGCAGTCTGTTTTCTGAGAGAACTTGTGGTTGCAACAATCTCAGTTTCTATCAGAAACATTTTGAACGTAGCCATTGTCTCTTCTGAGCAATCTATTTTTAGCTAACTTTAAAGCTGAAATTCAAAAAGGTGGTTAAATTTAGATTTAGAGTAATTTGATTACATCTTCTAACAGGATTTAGCACCAGGAAATTATTTGTTTATCCTGAATAATTGGACTGTTTTCTACTAGCTTTTGCCCTACTTGCTCCATGAAGCCAAAAATCAAATTTAACTTAACAGACTGTGCTAAGGTTCTTTATAGGTAGGTAGCATAGTGTATAACCTTGAGTCCAAAGCTTGTCCACTGCATAAAGAACTTTACAAAGAGTTGACAAAATGACCAGTGAGAAGGATTGTGTGTTATTAATGCCCATCAGGTTAAGCAAAGCTATTATATCTCGTTGTCAAGAAATCTGTGAAATTCATTGTCTGCTTCGTGGTTCTTTGTCTTAAATGCTTAGTAACACCTGAGTCAGAATGAAATAGCAATTAATTACAAAATGCACAATAAATGCCGTACAATTAAAATTGGAAGATGCTTCAATTGGGGTACAATTTCAACTAGTTGGACAAACACTTAAAGAAGATAGCATTTTATTTATCCTTTATTAATCAGATTAATCTCTCAATTAATGCTGATTTTGTGATTCCCTCCATCTTGAGACCCCAAACCCTGAGAGTTTTATCTGAAATGACTGGCCACTTGCTCAAGTTCTAGACAGAAAAATAGGAGAAGCAGACCGAGAAAATCCAGCATCCCTTTCAAGGGCAAATGAACTTGCATATGTTTAGACAGCTGAATGGACAGAATGTAGTGAACTGGCCATGCAACAGAGACTGGCAGATAAATTCAGGTAAAACCCAGGGTTCTATTTCTTAAGGGAAGGTAGGAAATATAGACACGGCATCCCAGAAATTGTGACTCATTAAATCATGCAAAGGACAGCAATTGCTCGCTAGTCACTGGAGCAACAGAAGAAGAAAGAGCATCAGGGATAACAGGAGGAAATCGCATAGGTGCCTAATGCCTCCATCAACAACTGTCACCTTTGCCGTAGCTCCAAAACTGGGCCGTATCCAGTTACGATTCCTGAACATGTGCATCAGAGATTCTATAGAAGAAGGCTGATAAAAAAAGGAGAAGTCGCAGGATAGATTTCAAAGCAGATTCCAAACTTTCTGCAGCTGTTGAGGCTAGATAAACCTCTGAAATCATTGCCTGGAGATGATCATCTCTAAGCCTTAGATAAAACATATCCCTCAATGTCTTCTTCAGACCAAATGATAGCTTAATTTCTTTGGTGAATAGTGTGTGCCGCCTACAATGTGCAAGCTTAAAGGACGGGCTATGCTAGATCAGCTAACCAGGGCAACTCAGGGCATGAGACTGTTGGAGCAGGGGGTTTGTGTTCATGGAGGAAGACGTGTTCAGAGAAGTAGCGTGAGAACGCTCGCACGGCTTGAGGAGTTGATGTCACTGGATTGAATCTGTAGAAATCACTGGATTGATGTGTGTTCTGCTATATATCTTTTTATTTTTATTTTTTTATTTTTAAATTTTATTGGGGACTCTTACAGCTACTACATCATTTGTATCAAGCACATTTGCACACATATTTCTACATACATTTCCCAATATTTTCCACTTGAGCCCTTGATACAAGTTCCTCTTTAAAAAAAAAAAAACCCTCCCCTTTCCCCTCCCCCCCTTTAAAAAAAATTAATCATTTTATTGGGGGGTGCTATATGTCTTTTTATAACAATAAAAATATTTTTAAAAGTTGGTACTCTTCAGTCTCAAATGAATACTCATTGCATTAGATCAGTTAACTGCATAGTCCACTGTGAGGGGGGAAAAATGGGAAAAAAAATCAAATATAGACAGCTTCAGCAAAGTACTGAAAAACATGAACGAAGCGTAAATCTCAAAGATGGAGTATACTCATTTTACATATCTTCCAACACTTAGCAATAGAAGATCTCTTTATAACTTTCAAACATTTGCTTTTTTTTTTCCCTTTTGAAAACTTATTTTTTTTCTTTTTCAATTTAGGGTGTGTCTTTTCCCTCCAAACTACTTTAATTAAGAGCTAATCCAGACATCATACTATTCCATACTTCATTCACCTCAAGCAGTATTGTACATCTGCTGCCAAAATCAATTTGAAAATATTCTCTTCCTTCTTGAACTCCTTGATATCAGGTCCTCTTTAATCCCCTACCTCCACCAGACCCCACAAGAACCCATATTGTAATTGTTGTCTCCATAGGTTCATCAATCCTGGGTTTCATATACCAGAAACAGAAAAACAATAGCAGAGATTCAAGAAGGCTACCCACAGTGACAGAACAAATCAGAGACCAACCTCAATAAGGAAAAAAAAAGCCAAACAGAAAATATTGAAAACCAGATCCAGCCCAATGTGAATCAGAGAGGAGATTTTAACTGTTGAAGTCACGTTTATCATTTTGATCGCCTGTAGGCGTGTCTCCAAGACTCTCTGTTTAGTAACCAGTTTATTCCCACCCCTCTATTATGGACAGAGGGAAAGCACTGGAAACTTATTCCCTATGACAAATGTCCTTTGGGCTTCCACTGTCATCCATAGCATTCTGTAAACCAGAACCTCACAATCTAAGCTCTCATACTAGTCCCTCCTCCTGCTTTGATCACTTCCTATTTAACCCTTGAGTCTTGGGTGTTGCTGTGCTTCCTCCATGTGGGCTTAATCGACATCTGACTTAGATGGCTCCTTGTTTGGAAACAAGTCTTTATGACCACAGACATATTCTGATAACATCTAATTTCTTCCCCCACTTTGCTACAGCACCCATATCTTCTGAGTTTCCTTCATGAGGGCAAGTACTGAGGAAGGCCATGTCATAAGAACTAATTGATCTTAGATTGGAACTAGGATTAAGTGGGAGCTCAAAATCCATTCCTGAATCTATGTTTTATCTGCCTCTGGGTTCCCATAGAGACATCCTTGTTAAATTCTGACAGGGAATCTTATTGATCATCTCCCTGGTGCATAAGAAGCTTCTGCTAACAGTATCATTGATTTGCCCATGTAGTAATTTTCAAAACACTGTTGAGAGAGGGAGATTGATTAGGCTAATTACATATCACAACATCTAAATTATTCACTTGTGCAGAATAAATCCTTACGTGGCTGGAGGATATTTACAAACAATGGGAATTGGTTGTAGGGCAAAATTTACAATAATATTCACTGACAATAGCAATCGCAGGTCTGCCAGAAGAAAACATATCTTACTACAGCAAGTACAGTGTGCATGTACTAAGCCAATGTTGGTCCACTTTCTGACAGTTTGATACTGTTGGTGTAGCTGTCTTCTGCTTGTTCACATACCATGTAATTAAACATTATTTTGTATTATTATGTTCTTATTGAAATATACTTTGCATATCACACAATTTAATCATTCAATTATATGAAGAAAATTTGTGCAATTACCACCACAATCAATTTCAGAACATTTTCTTCTTGTACTCTTTGTCATTAACTTTCCATCCTGTCCTGTTCTCCCACCTCCATGCCACCCATTCCGGGCCCCCTCCCCCTCGCCCCACGTCATGCTCCTAGGTGGTTTCTATAGATCTACCTATCCTGGGATTCATATACAGAAAATCAATGAAATACAAACAAAGTGTGGCAGTTACATATTTTCCTGTCAACTTGAGCGAAGTGGTGGAACCTAGCCTGTCAATCAGATCATAGCCAGTCATGCCTCTGTGTGGGACTGGTCTTCTCCTGAGAATTCTGGGAACTCCTGTCTTTCTCCCTGGAGGTGGGACACACTCTCTATTTTGACTTCCTGCTGACAAGCCACATGGAGCTATGCTGATGGCAGCCAGAGCCCTGGGACTGGAGGAACGCTGGGGAGACCTATGCCAGTGCTGCGATGCTTCCATCGGACTGGAGCCACAAAACTTTCTACCCACAAGCCTGTGATCTCCCTGCGTTTTGCATCATTGCATGTGTTGTGTGGGTCTAAAGAGGAATTCATAGACTGGTATCTGACATATGGGCTAATATTGGACTTGATCTGGACTGGGTTGGGATGTTTTGTTTTCTTTTTCTTTTTATGGCATCACTGCCCTCTGGTGGTCATGGGAGCTACCCAGTCTTGCTCCTGGAGAGCTGCTGCTGGATTTGAACCGCCAAGCCAGTGGCCCGCAGTCCCGCACTCAACCACTTCGCCACCGGGGCTCAGCCCGGGATGTTTTCTTCATATGTAATTACTCTTTGATATAAAGCTCTCCCTTACACATATATAAGTTTCAATGAATTTGTTTCTCTAGGCTACTCAGACAAACACAGGAAGCTAGTAAGCAAGTAAACAAACCTCAAAAAAATAGACCAGACGAAAAAGAAAAGTCTCTTTCTAAAAAAAAAAAGCATAAAATACTAAAAACTGAAACAATTTAAAAATGGGTCCAAAGGGAAATAAAATGAGAAGATATTGCATGTTTAGCAAAGCCACACCTACCGCCATCAACTTTACAATACCCTCTGTCTGACAGCAGAGCGTGATTCACAGCCTTTGATTGCTTTTGACTTCCCTTGGAGTCATCCAGTTTGAAAGCAGAAAGTTACCGGTTTCTGGCTTGCCCTTTGTTCTGAAATTTTACAGTTGAATCGATGTTGCTGCAAAGCCTCAATTCGTTGTGTGGCCAGGCTTTCTGTCAGTATGCAGTGCAGTAGCTTTGGGGACTTTTAAGACAGAGAGACCTTCTCTAGTGCGCGTGATGGAGTGCTTCGGCTTCGTGGGCAGAGGACGCTGTCACCGAACATCATCCATGGATACTGCTTTCTCCTGAGTAGGTCTGAACGGACACTGACCTCTCACATTCCTGCCCACTGCTCTCACTGTCATCCCTGCCTGGGAAGAAGAAGAAGTGCTCTGTTAAGAACAAGCGGAATGTCAGGAGACCAAAAAGAGTGAAATGCCAAGGCTTCAGCCTGAGTGAAAGTGGGCTGGAGGAAGAGATCCTCCAAAGAGGCCAGGGACCCCAGCTAGGATGGGAGAGAAGTCACAGGATACTTCTCTGATCCAGTTCATTTGGAGAATCAGAAGCACAGTGGGTGGTGAGGGGATAATCAGACTTGGCCTGATTAGAGATATTGAGTCTCCTGCCCCCCCGCTCTCCCCCAGGACTGGAGTCTGGAGCTGCCCCTTAGGTGGATCGAGTGGCCACATGGATGGGCTGCTCTGAGGAGTCTCCAACTTCCATCCCACCACCCTCTATTCCCCTGATCCTGCTGGTGGCAGGGCAGACAACAAGTTGGAATGCTAAACTCTAGGTCTGGGATTCAAAGCCATCAGTTGCTTGGCAGGGGAAAATGAGGTTTTCTGCTTCCATAAAGATTTACAGCCTTGGAAACCCAAGGGGACAGTATCCCGGTTATCCCACACTGGGTCACTGTCAGAATCAACTTGATGGCAGGGAGTCAGCTGCTGAGGCTCTGGTGTCTGTCATCGTTTCTTAGTGCTGCTATCATGAAAATACCCCAGTTGGTGGCTTTAACGAACAGAAATTTAATGACCACACCGTCTGTTTTTCAACAGCTAAGGAGGCTAGACGTCTAAATTCAGGGACCCAGATCTAAGGAAGAAGGAGCCCTGGTGGAATAGTGGGTTAGATGCTGGGCTGTTAACCATAATAAGGTCAGCAGTTCGAAACCACTAGCTGCTCAGTATGAGAAAGACAAGACTTTCTACTCCGATGAAGAGGTAAGGAGTTGAAAGTGAACAGAGACCATTCTACTCTGCTATAGACATCAGCATGGACGTGGTGGTGGGCTTAGTTTTGTGTTTTGTTTTGTTTTTGCTTTAGGGAAGTTTCCTTCTGTCCACTCAGTGGGAAAATCCTTGTTTTAAGTTCACCTGTGTTCTCCTCATCAACCCCAGGTCATTTTGACATGAAACCTACCATCGGTGCTAAAGCTGCTCTTCTTATATCTCAAAGAACGATTGGCATACCCTACACTATGGTCCCCTTAACGAGCCAAGGAAACCCTATTCCCAAATGGAATTACACCCCTAAGTATTTGGTTTAGGAGTTACAGCACCTATTTCGGGGGTGGGTGGGGGTGCGGGTGGAGGGGAGGCACAATTCAATCTAGAACATTATCTCTACCAAACCTTGGATTTCGGAGTTTCCTTCTGGTTCCAGTAGCACGTGCTTTTCAGCCCAGGCAAGTCCAGGCGAAGGATGGGTTTCATTCCGTAGTCTGTCTTGAAGTCAAGTTTGTATATAACAACAACAGTCACAGGCTTGTCGTAGCACACAGTGTACCTTTTGTTTGTTTGTTTGTTTTGTTTTTTTGTTTTTTGGGCATCACTGCTCTCCGGTGGTCAGAGTAGGAGGCTCAGCCCCACTGCTGGAATTGAACCTTCGTCCCAGTGGGCCGCAGCCCCGCGCACAACCACTACGCCACAGGGGCTCAGCCCCACAGTACCTTTCTGTGCATTCAAAACCAAACTGCAAAATACTAAAGAGGCGCCTCCAGGTGCTCGAACATCCCTTGAGCGTAACAATAATGATGATAAATAACAATGTTATTCTGCTGGATGTCGCAAAGTAGCGTCCGCTCTCAGCACCTCAGGAGCCCTGTGACTAGCTCAGAAAAAAAAAAATCAGTAGTAATAGCATGTTGAGCTGCTAACCGTCCAAGTGGGCAGTTCACAATCACCAGTCACTCCTCAGGAGAAAGACGAGGCTTCTACACCCTCAAAGAATTACAATCCCAGAAACCCACAGGGGCAGCCCTACCCTGGCCTCTAGGGCTGCTCTGAGTTGGATTCAACTCAGTGACTTCAAGTTTTTGTTGTTGTTGTTCTGGCTTTACAGGGTTGGTTCCTAAGTGTGTAAGTCAGACGTTTGTCCCCCAAGGGTGACTTGCATTTAAGGGTAAGCAGGAGCTCGGGTGACATAGTGGTTACGCCTTGAGCTGCCCACTGCAAGGCCATTGTTGGAAACCACCAGGGAGAAACTCCCATAAACTTTACTCCCATCAACAGCTACAGTCTCAGAACCTTGCAGGAGCAGTTGTACTCTGTCCTACAGGGTCACTATGGGGTTGGCATTGACTCCAAGGCAGTGGGCTTGGTGTTTGATAAGGTTTAGGTTAGCCAAGGGCTCACATGTTTGCACCAACCTCTCACTCACTGCCCTCAAGTGGACTCTGGCTCACAGGGGCCCTACATAGGGTCCCTTGCAGGTTTGATCCAGTGAAACATTCCCCCAGGGAGCTCCTGCTCTGACACTCTTTAAACTTAAGGTGTCTGGGTTAGAAGGAAGCAACATTATTATGCCATTGCAAGTCACTGTGGTGTAATATAGTAAATATGTTTTCCCCTTAAGGATTCATGATTTTTTTTTTCCTGAGCTAGTTATACTGTGATCTTTCAAAGTTAGTACTGGAGCTCTCAATGCATATATTGTGATTCATTGTAAATATGGGTTAATATTTTTAAACTAATGGATTTGGACAAGGACACATGTGTGGTGAGCTTGCTATATCTCTATGGGTGACTTCTCTTAATGTATGCTTAATAATGTGTCTCTTTAACCCAAGCAGCTTTTTAAAAAAGCAAGAAATTTTCTTTCTATGGAAATACCTTTATTAGTTTTCATGGGTTTAAAGGTAGTTCCTCTAGTAATTATGTAAGAGAACATGTTGGTTCATGGAAAATATTCCAGACCTGTGGGTGGATATTATCTCTGGCTTTGTGCCCCTCGGAAAGGGACAGTCCTACTCTGTCTTACAGGGTCCCCGCAAGGCCACATGAACTCTGTGGGGTTCTCTCTCTCTCTGTGGGGTTCTCTCTCTATGGGATCTCTGAGGTTCTCTCTCTGTGGGTTCTCTCTCTGTGGGGTTCTCTCTCTGTGGGGTTCTCTCTCTGTGGGGTTCTCTCTGTCTCTGTGGGTTCTCTGGGGTTCTCTCTCTGTGGGGTTCTCTCTCTGTGGGGTTCTCTCTCTCTCAAACCAAACTCCCCGCTGTTGACTCACAGTGACCTTATAGACCAGCGTGGAACTGCCTCTTTGGGTTTCCTCTGTTGTACGTTTGTTGCCATCATCATTTTCAAAACATTTTCTTTCTACTGGAACCCTTGGTATCAGCTCCTTATTTCCCCTCTCCTTCCCCCACCCTCCCACACTCATCAAACCTTGAAAGTTTACAATTTCTTTTCATGTCTTAGACTGACAGATGTCTCCCTTCACCCACTTTTCTGCTGTCTATCCCCCAGGGAGGGGGTTATATGTAGATCCTTATCATCAGTTCCCCCTTTCTCCACCCTCCACCTTCCCCTTTCCCCTCCTGATATGGCTCCTCTCAATATTGGTCCGCAGGGGTTTATCTGTCCTGGATTCTCTGTGTTTCCAGCTCTCATCCGTACCCATGTCCGTGCTCTGATCTGACTGGATTTGTAAGGTAGAATTGGGACCACGATAGGGATCTATGGGTTTCTAAGGGTGTAACCTTTTACGAGAATAGATAGGCCTGTCTTTTCCCCGAGGAGCAGCGGGTAACTTGGAACTGCAGCCCTTGCAGTCAGCAGCCCAGTGAGTAACCACTGCCCCCAGCGCTCCTGACGTGGACAGGGACCTGTGTACGTTGATGAGCCCTGGCATTGTCGTGGGCTGGGTTCCTAACCACAAGGTCAGCAGTTTGAAACTATCAGCCAGTTCACGGGAGAAAGCCAGGGCTTGCTATTGCTGTAAAGACACGGTCTTGGAAACCCAGGGGAGCAGTCCTACTCTGTCTTACAGGGGCAACTTGATAGCCGTGAATTTGAGTTTCATTGATAAGTGCGTGCGCTGTGTATGTCTGTAAAGAGGTAGACAGAGAGAGACAGAGGATTGTGTATTTTCTCAAAAATGGTCTCTCGGGGGCTGAGCCCCGGTGGCGTAGTGGTTGTGTCCGGGACTGCGACCCACTGGGACAGAGGTTCAATTCCAGCAGTGGGGCTGGGTCTCCTTCTCCCACCACTGGAGAGCAGTGATGCCCCCCCCCCAAAAAAAAAAAAAAAAGAGGGCTGAGCCCTGGTGGCATAAGTGGTTGAGTGCGGAACTGCAGCCCGCAGGCTTGGCAGTTCAAATCCAGCAGCGGCTGGGTAGCACCCACGACCACCAGAGGCAGTGATGCCCACAAAAAAAAAAAAAAAAAAAAAAAAGAAAGAAAAATGGTCTCTTGGATCCACCTGGGGGCAGCTCTGTCCTGCCACAGAGGGTCATTGTAAGTCAGATTTGACAAGGGCAACGTAGCAGCAAGGAATTACTAAACCTGAATGAAGGCAGGACAAGAGGGAAGTAAAAATGAAATAGAGGAATGAACCAGAAGGCATATTGATGTTGTTCTTTTCTTTACACTGACATGCAGAGCAAGTATTCAGAATTCTGATCATTCTTTTTTTTTTTTTTTTTTTTAAATCAGGCATCACTGCCCTCTGGTAGGAGTGGGAGGCCCAGCCTTGCTGCTGCTGAATTTGAACCGCCAAGCCAGTGGGCCACAGTCCCACACTCAACCACTATGCCACCGGGGCCCAGCCCTCAGATCATTCTTATCAAGATCTCCAAACTTGGAGAGAGACAGTCTGAGGGAGTAGGCGGTTCTTGCAAAATGAAAGAAAAAGGCCTGGAGTGTTGTGGTCTCTACTTAGCCTTTTGGGATCTTGATAGAGGTCTGAAGGGTCACCGTGACATGCAATGTTCAAGTGCCTGTGTGGAGTTACATGGACAGTAACTAGGGGACTGGGTGCCGGCACACAACTGTTGGGCTGAACCACCACCAGAAGTTCGATGCTCCCCTCAGAAGCAGTGTGGATCTTTATTTACACCCCCATCATGAATGCGGCTGAAAATAAATGGATGGGAAGCAACCCCTAATCTTGATTAACATTCAAAATAAAAAACAAAAAAGAATTTCTTAGCTACTTAAGGAGAAAAGAGGTAGAAGGTTAGAGGTGCCTCAGACTTCTGCGTGGCAATATTCAGTCAGGAGATGGAGCAGTATCTACCAGCTCCTGAAAAGAAAGTGACCAAGTCAAATTATCGCTCAGTATTAAGCTGTGTAAGGTCACTCTGAGTGGAATGAAATTAACTCCATGGTATGGGCTTGCTTACCCAGAGAGCCAGGGAAACAGGCCTGTAGGCAATGCCAGCTTCACAACAGCTGGGGTTTCATTTTTCAGTCAAAATGGGGTTGTTTTTTTTCCTCTCTCTTCATTTCAATGCCTCTAGGGCAGGGGATGCACCCTTCACTTAGCTCCAGTTTGTTCTTTTCTTATTTCACATGTTCATGGAAGTCTCTTGAAAACAAACAAGCAAACAAACAAAGTGGGGATCCAAAGCCCATTTGTGGGCAACAGGGAGGAGACGAGCCAATCAGGATGCAGTATGCAACGATGAAATATACAACTTTCCTTTAGTTCTTTAATGCTCCCTCCCCCCCCCCCCACTATCATGATCACAATTCTACCTTACAAATTCTGCTAGATCAGAGGATGTGCACTGGTACAGATAAGAACTGGAAGCACAGGACAGAACTGGAATGCAGGACAGATGATCCCTTCAGGACCAGTGGTTAGAGAGGCGATACCAGGAGGGTGGAGGGAAGGTGGGGTTAAAAGGGGGAACCGAATACAAGGATCTACATACAACCTCCTCCTTGGGGGGTGGACAACAGAAAAGTGGATGAAGGGAGATGTTAGACTAAGATATGACAAAATAATAATAATAACTTAGCAAAGGTGCATGAGGGAGGGGGCAGTGGGAAGGAAGGGGAAAAATGAGGACCTGATACCAAGGGCTCAAGTAAAAAGTAAAATTTTTTTTTGGCATCACTGCCTCTGGTGGTTGTGGACGCTACCCAGTGCTGCTCCTGAGAGCCGCTGCTGGATTTGAACCGCCAAGCCCATGGCCCACAGTCCCGCACTCCTGCATTCAACCACTTATGCCACTGGGCTCAGCCCACGAAAGTAAATGTTTTTTGTTTTTTGGTTTTTTTTTTTTTTAGGCATCACTGCCCTCTGGTGGTGGGAGTAGGAGGCCAAGCCTTTGCTCCTGTGAGCTGGAATTGAACCTCCATCCAAGTGGGCTGCAGTCCATGCACAACCACTATGCCACCGGGGCTCAGCCGAAAGTAAATGTTTTGAGAATGATGATAGCAACAAATGTACAAATGTGCTTGAGACAATGGGTATATTATGGTATGGATTGTGATAAGTGTTGCATGAGCCCCCAATAAAATGATTTAAAAACAAACAAGCACCCCCCCCCCCCACACACACACAGCAAATTCACTGCCACAGAGTTAATTCTGGCTCCTAGTGACCTATAGGACCCTAGAAGACTACCTGTGTGCTTTCCCAAGGCTGTAACTCTTGATGGGAGGAGAAACCCGCAGCGTGCCTCCCACAGAGCAGCTGAGGGGTGCAGTTAGCAGCTCAAAGCATAACTACAATGCCTCCTGGACTCTTTTTTGTTTGTTTGTTTGTTTGTTTGTTTTCAAGGCATCACTGCCCTCAGGTGGTGGGAGTAGGAGGCACAGCCTTTGCTCCGTGGAGCTGGAATTGAACCTCCATCCCAGTGGGTCGCAGTCCCGCGCACAACCACTACGCCACTGAGGCTCAGCCTCCTGGGCTCTTGTGGAAGAGGAGGAAGACTCCTTAGGAAATGCTTTCTCTTGCTGTGAAAAACCGCTGATCTGATGTTCTGTAGTTTCTAGAGTCAGATGAAAGAACACTTGTCCACTAGGTAAAGTCCTCTCCTTTGTATAACAAGTGATATTTCCCCATTGACTCAGAGGACACAATCTCTCTCCTGGTCGATGAAGGGTCTGTTGCTCTTACCTTTTCCTTAACGTTATTGCTACTGGGTCTTTGACTTCAGCTCAAGTTTGAGTGACTTTCACGAAAAAACTCTTCAGCCATGTAGCATGTGTCTAAGGAAGCATCTTCCTAAGTGGAGGCTTTCTCTATTTAAAACTTTGGGAGTTTAGCTGCTGTCACCTTCTAGTTATTTCTTTGGCTCGCTCTAGCATTCAGTCCTTTAAATAGAATAAGATTGGAACTAGACCACGCCAGAAGTAACAGCTGGTTGGCTGGGAAGACCCCCTTTGGAAGGTCTGATCCTGATCTGAGAAGCTGAGCTGGTCATTCTCAGGGCAACAACGTGGGCAATGCTTGGGCCTATGCTGGTGGCCTTCGATGGGACAGTTGATAGACACTGGAAGGACTGGCACTCCAGGAGAAGTTAAAAGATGAGGCCCTGCAAACAGGATGGCAGGATTCCAAAGTTCCAAAATGCGTTCCCATACAGGCATCATATCAGTTCTTTGGGATCTTCCTCTGAAAGCAAAATGCACAGATATTACCTTAGAAGAGCCACATTAGCCGTTTCTTAGAGACTCTGATAATCCAGAGAGAGAGAGAGATGCCTCTTCCATGTGGGTTTTGTGCCTTTGACTATTTCTGTTTTGAACCATTGACAGACGGCAGTGAGAGGAGCTTTCCTAGCCACATGATGGGAAAGAAGAGAGCCAAAGACGGAGCAGTCTGAGCCATGGATCCAGAAGAGCAACATTTGACAGGCTCCTGATTGGATGTGTGACAAAAGAAAGAGTTAAGCTTGATCACTTTCACACTAAACAGTAGCTAACGATGGGCAAATTGGGAGAAAGATGAGGCTTTCTAGTCCTGTGAGCATGACAGTTTCAGAAACCACAGTCCAGTTCTTCTCTGTCTTAAAGGATTGCTATGAATCAGCATCAACTTAATGACAGTGAGAGAGAGACAGACAGAGAGAGACAGAGAGAGAGAGAGAGAGAGAGAGAGAGAGAGACAGAGAGAGAGAGAGAGAGAGAAAGAGAGAGAGTGAGAGAGAGAGAGAGAGAGAGAGAGATATTATCATTTGCTCAATGCTTTTAAGGCAATAAATACCCTTACAGTCCGAGTGATTTCTAGAGTGAGATGCCTTCTTCAAAGTGCTTGCATTAAAGATTCACATAATATCACTTTCTCACAAAGCCTTGTGACAAATTATCCAAATGCAACTGGATCATTCTGCTAAGGAAAAGAACATGAATGCCTTGTGTCATGGCAAGCATATTTAGGCTATTGATTAACTGTAAAATTTTACTCCCAGAAAGGTAAATTTCTCCTAAAATACTTCAGGAGATGTGGGAAATATCTCTTACATACACACCAAACCAGAAATCAAACTCACCGCCATCAAGTCTCTACTGATTCGCAGCAACCCCACAGGCCAGGACAGAACTGTCTCTGTGTGCTTCAAGACTGTAATTTTTTTTTGGGGGGGGGGGGCATCACTGCTCTCTGGTGGTGGGAGTAGGAGGCCCAGCCCCACTGCTGGAATTGAACTCCATCCCAGTGGGCCGCAGTCCCACACACAACCACTACGCCACCGGGGCTCAGCCCAAGACTGTAATTCTTTACAGAAGTAGAAACTTGTCTCCCAGAGCTTCTGACCGCTTCATGCTGGTGACTTTGTGGCAGGGCTCTTGAGTTCATATATGCATGGATTTATTCCAAGCAAAACGTGTTGACATATAAACGTGTCTCTATGATTACTGATGGCTGCAGAGAAGTTCATTTAATGATACCCTTTTATTAGATTTATTTATATTTATTATTGATCCCTTTCCTTAGTTTTGTTGGACTTCTGATTACAAGGTTGATGATTAAAATTCTCCTGTGGCTAGTTAGGAGAAAGATGTGGCTGACTTGTTCTTGTGAAGATGAACAGATTTCCAAATTCCATATCAAGCTTCTCTGCGTTGGAATCCACCCACAGACATTAGGTTTGTTTTATTCGATTAGTCTTATTGTGGCTGTAAGGTGGCATAGGGTCAGGTTTGACTTACAATGACACTGTCGACAACAGAATGAAACAGCTCCCGGTCCTGTGCCATTCTCATGCTGTTCTTATATGTGAGCCCATCCATAAAGCCACGGTGTCAGTCAGAGAAACAAATTCATAAACACGCACATGGATATAAGGGAGAGGTTTATATACAAGAGGAATGGAACATTGAGAAAGCATCTCAACCCAGTCCAATCCAAGTCCATAAGTCCAATACTAGTCCATAAATCCTCTTCAGACTTATGAAGCACATGCAACCACAGACCAGAGGGAGCAGAGTCTTGTGTATCCAGTGGTGGTAGAAGCATCTCTCAGCACTGGCAGGAGTCCCCATGTGGCTTTTCTGGCTTCAGAGGTCTGGTTCCATCAGGGTAGGCCCATTTGGCTTCTCCTCCGGGATGGCTCACAGCTTTGTGTCTGGTCAGTAGAGCGTTTCCAAGAGACTGAGTTGATAGTCTCTCATCTCCATGGGGGAAAAAAATCGCGAGATTTCTCAGAATTCTCAGAGAAAGTCATGCCCACACAGAGGTCTCATTGGCTCTCTCCAGATTGACAGGCTAGACTCCACCCCTACACTCGCAGTCATGAAATTGACGTGAGTGCATGACTGCCACAGCCACTGTGCCAATGCATCTCATCAAAGGTCTTATTCTTGGGTTAGGCGCAGCTTAGTCCTCACAGTAATTGTCTTGCTTTCCAACGCTCTAAAGAGGTCTTGTGCCGCAGAGTTACCCAAGGCAATGCGACGCTTAAGCTCTGTGCTGCTGCTTCCATGAGCATTGATTATGGATCCAAACAAGACAAAACCTTTGACAACATCATTCCTTTCTCCATTGATCATAATGTCTCCTGTTGGTTCAGTAGTGAGGGTTTTGCTTTTCTTCACACTGAGTCATAATCCGCACAGAAGGCTGCAATCCTTGACCTTCATCAGCAAGTGCTTCAAGTCCTCCTCATTTTCAGCAGGCAAGCTTGCATCATCCGCATATGGCCGGTTGCTAATACATCTTGCCCCCAATCCTGATGCTGCATTCTTCTTCCGATAATCCAGTTCCTCTGGTTATCTGCTCAGCCTACAGATTGAACAGTATGGTGAGAGATTATAACCCCACGGGGTACCTTTTCTGATTTTAAAGCATGCGGTAGTCTTCTGAGGGTAGCTTTAAAATAAGACCCTCTTGCAAGAGTTGGTTCCTTGGCGGATCTGCTGGACTAGTTAAATAAAAGGCAGAGAGATCAGTTCAGGTTATGATAACTGTTTTGTCAAATTTCAAAGGCTTAATCTCTTGTAGATTTTCTTAAAGGACATAGGGCAATCATAGGAGATTGTTAGGAAGAAGTTTGAACAAAATGGAAAACTGCAATGGTGAGAAAAATCCAGGGAAGTTATACTGAGGACTTTCCCCTGTCATGACAATAAACTTCCTCATTCTTTGAGGGAAGCAAGGGCTGTCCAAGAAGGATTTTACTGGGAAACTTTACCTTACATACCCTACAGTCACCATCTGGGCTCTTCACACTTCTTTTTGTTTTAAAAACTTGCTCTACTGAAAGATGATGAATCACGGACAAGGCAAGATGGCAGCGTCAGAGAAGCTGGAGGAGCCTGTGGTAGAGGCCACATGACTTTGTCCTGTTGGAGCCAGACCTCTGAAGTTGGGGCGGTCACATGGGGACCTCTGCCAACGATGAGTTGCTTCTGCTGTTGAGGGACCCTGATCCCTGGAAGCGAAGAGCCATGTGGAGACCCCTGCCAGTGCTGGGATTCTGCACCCACTGACCTGTGACTTCGTGAGTTGGAAGGAGACTTTGTAGATTGATTTCGGGCATATGGGTTAATATTGGACTTATGACTTTGTACTGGACTGGGCTCAATGTCCTGATCCTCTTGTATAAAAACCTTTTCATTATATCTAAAAAACCCCCCCAAAAACCAAAAAAACTCACTCTACTATTACTCTACTTATTGCCACTGAGTTGAGTTTGACTCAGAACGACCCAATCAGGTAGAACAAGGCTGTCCCTATGGATTTCTGAGACTGTAAATCTTTATGGGAGCAGAAAGCCTCATCCTTGTCCCAGGGAGTGGCTAGGAGACTCAACTTGCTGCATTTTTTCTTAGTGGCCCAATGCAAAAGATCCTGCCCCACCTGGACTCTTCCCAATCTTCACAGAATATTGAAAAGGAACACAAATTAAGTTCCTTAAGGATCCAAAAAAGCATCCAAATTAAACTGCATTTTGACATGATGTCAGAGCTCCGATGACATAGTGATTCCACATTCCTCAGCTTGAAATCCCACAGGAGAAAATCGAGGCTTCTATCCCCATAAAGAGTTACAGCCTTGGAAACACACAGGATTGATTCTACCCTGTCCTAAAGAGTCACTGAATCATAACTGACTGGATGGCAGTGAGTTTTATGTGATGGAACTGGGGGAGTTCAGGATTTTTTAATCAAAGGATAAGAGTGATGGAAACACTAATTTTCGAAGTGTATAGTCCTTGCTGGAGGGATTTTGCAGAAATAATTGTTCACATTCTGATATTTTTATTTGGTGAAAATTTATATGATTTTGTCGCATGCTTTTTGACTTACTTATATTTAATTAGTCTTCAGTTCTTTAGAATGATTTGAAAAAAAGCAACCCCCTGCCTTTTTTTAAATCTCCATATTCACCTCATAAGTCTTATTATAGTAATAGATTAACCTGAGCATTTTTGTAAAAATTAAAAGAAAAATTGCCTTCACTTATATTTTTTATCCATGTTCAATTAATCTCTAAATTATAAGCATTAAATTATCCTAAATAAAATTAGTCTTTTGAGTTTCTGGAAGCCTCTTACCCTAGCATCCCATCCCATAGCATTATAGTCCAAAGAGTGTAAGATGCACTATTCTTTTGTATGCCATCCAGGAAAGAAAAACACGGCTTGAGTGCCTTATTACATGGATCACAAGACATGCCCAGACTTCAGAGCTGTTAAAATGCGGGAAAAACTGTACCTCTGGGAACTGGTAAAGTGTCGTCTATCTCAATACCGCAAGTAGTTCACACGTCTGACACGGTATGTTGCTTTTGGATTGCAAACAAGCAAAATCTGAGTACGTAAGTAATTTTATTTTATTTTTAATTTTAATTTTTTTTTTTGGTGGCATCACTGCCCTTTGGTGGTGGGAGTAGGTGGCCCAGCCTCGCTGCTGGATTTGATCCTCCAACCCAGTGGGCCGCAGACCCACGCACAACCACTACGCCACCGGGGCTCAGCCCATAAGTAATTTTTATAAACCTTCAAATTAATATTGAGATTTCTAGGAATTCCTGAGCAGTACCACTGGCTAGGTCCTTGATGACTAGCTCAAAGGTTGGTGATTCAAATCTTTGAAATAAAGGCCTGAACTGTTTCCCAAAGGTCACAACCTTGAAATCCCTGTGCAATGTCCTTCTACTGTATCATAACTATTGAAAGACTATTTTTTAAGATCATTGAATTGCTCATTCTAACTTAAAATAACTCAAAAGACTAACAGAAAATACCAATAAGTAATAGAATGAAGATATCAGCTTCTATGTCAAATTATCTTCATCATTTCTTAGTAAACAGGAATTTTTTCCCCCAAACATTTAAGAAACTTTCTTCTAAACTTTACTCAAAAGAATGAAAATGCCTGGGTTTGGTTACTTCACCCTACTCATTTTTATCTCTAAACCTTCCTAGTGCTGTAGAATTACGTATCCACGGACCGTTGGATTCTGATTGACCATCTCAAGTGGGCTGGGATTGCTAGTTTAACATTCAAAAGCCACATTTGATTATGACCGTGATGGTGGTTTTTCAAGCTTTTTGGTGTCAGAATCCCTTTACACTCCTAAAAATTAAAGAACCCTAAAGAAGTTAGGAATATAAGATGAGTATAGCCGCTGGTATTTATTTATTTTTATTTTTTTGTTTTGGGGCATCACTGCCCTCTGGTGGTGGGAGTAGGAGGCTCAGCCTTTGCTCCTGTGGAGCCACTGCTGGAATGGAACCTTCATCCCAGTGGGCCACAGTCCCGCGCACAGCCACTACTCCACCGGGGCTCAGCCCCCTGGTATTTATTATAGTAGAAATTAAACCTCAGAAAAAATTTAAAAGTTGATTCATTTTAAAACAATAGGAACAAACCGATTGCATGTTATCACAAAGAACATATTTTTTATAGCAAAAAATTTATATTCTTCTAAAGAAAAAATATTTTTAAAAATTAACGAAGTGGCATCATTTTACATTTTTGCAAGTCTTTCAAAGGTCTGTTTTAATTAAGACGTCTGAACTCGCTGCTACCCTGCATTCACCTTGTTGTGCTATCACAGGTTATGTAGTCTCTGAAACTAGAGTAGATGAGAATTTAAAAAGTCCAATGGTTTCTCAAGAGTGTTACGGAAAGAATTTTGACAACATGGACATGCACAGGATGGCTAATACTCACAGGATGTCCTGGACCACTCTGAGAACCAATGAGTTAGACCACAAAGAACTAGATAATTCTAGGTGCTACATACCAGGATAATGCCACCTAAGCCACAGGATACCATACAGGGCGACTTCTCTTACTGTTGACATCTGTCCACTGTGCCCAGGGGGCAAATCCTTGCCTTTTCATGCTCTATGCATCTTTTTTCTTTTTGATTTAATAATTCGTTTATTATTTATCATTTCAGCAACATACAATCCACATGTCATATATTTCAATAGTTCAATCACATTCATCAATCCCCGGGCATTTCTTCTTCCCTGTCCTCATTGTTGTTAGCTCTCTATTTCCTGCCAGCTTCCCCTGCCATGTCCCTTGGAATCTCTTGATCCGGTTGTTTACCTAATCTGGATTTCACAAACTGAAACTCATGCAAAATCAAGACAGGATACAAAGAAACAGCTGGACAACAGTGATATGATAAAATAAAGAGAAACCTCAATCAATAATAAAGCAGGAAGTATTTTTAAAGGTTTTTTTTTGGGGGGGGGAGCTTAAAGTAGGATATATTAAAAGCTGAATCAATTATTCTTTTTTAAATCCTTTTATGGGGTCTCATACAATTTATCACAATCCATACATAGATCCATTGTGTGTCAAGCACATCTGTACATCCACTGACCTCATCATTCTCATAACATTTGCTTGCTATCTAAGCCCTTGGCATTGGATCCTCATTTTTCCCTTCCCTCCTCGCATCCCCCCATAAACCTTTAATAAATTGATAAATTATTATTACTTTGCCCTTATTATACATTGTCCAAAATCTCTCTTTACCCACCTCCCCATTGTCTGCACCCCAGGGAGAAAGTTATATGTAAATCTTCCCCACTTTCCCTCCACCCTCTCAGTATTGCCATGCTCATCTTTGGTCCTGAAGGGATCATCTGTCCTGGATTCTCTGTTTTTAGCTTCTATCTGTGCCAGTGTATATCCTCTGGTCTAGCCAAATTTGCAAGGTAGAACCAGGATCATGACAGTGGGAAGAAGGAAACATAGAAAAACTAGAGGGAAGTTGTATGTTTCGTCATTGCTACACTACCCCCTAACTAGTTTATCTCCTCCCTGAAACCCCCTCTATAAGAAGAAGTCTGCTGCCTATAGATGGACTTTGGGTTCCCAACATGTATTCCCTCTCATTTACACTAATAAAATTTTTAGTTCCTTGGTGCCTGATACCTTCAACAGCTCGTAGTCACACAGACTGGTTTGCTTCTTCCATGTGGGTTTTGTTTCTTCTCTGCTAGATGGTTGCTTGTTTATCTTCAAGCCTTTAAGACTCTAGATGCTATATCTTTTGATAGCGGGGCATCATCGGTTTTCTTCACCACATTTGCTCATGCACACTTTTGTCCTGAATCAATTATTCACTGGGACAAGAGGGAGATCACTGACCAGATGTCACACTTTGACCTAAGACAAGTGTAGCAATCCACTGACTCTGAGAACAAGGCCTTTCCTGTCTCTGATTCATAGTCAGAAGGGATTCATTCACCAGTAGTTTAGTCCACCTGGGGACCGTGCAACTAGGTTTGGGCTTACACCGTCCACAGTCTTCAGCAAACCGGTCCTAGGTATCTTTTAAGTTTCATTCTCACTCAATTACCACTCTGCTCCCCAATTGCTTCTCCTTATTGTTGTTTGTTGCCCTTGGGTTGACACCTGGCTCATGTTGGCCACCCCCACAAGAGGTCAGAACAATATGATCCAATATGTTTTCATTTTTTGCTCAGAAAATATGTGTTCTTTAGTTTCTTCCTGTCTGAAACATAATTGTCAAACTTGGAGGTGGAATAGCTCTCTGGTGAGCTATAGCAGAAAGTCACGTGTTATCTACCTGTGACCAGTAAGCTGAAGACACCTTGATGATTTCCTCAAGCAGTGACATGTAAGAAGGTACATTATTCAAGAACGTTTAAATAATAATCATGCTAGTTGGCCTTCCTTGTAGGCATATGGATAGTGTTGCATTTCAGTACAGATTGTGAAATATTCCTTTTTGATGATGAATGTGCCGTGACTACTCTTCAATTAGTGATTCTCCACTTAGTGGACCATATGATTGTCTGACTATAAATGGCCAATGCCATTTCATTTCAGCTCACGGATGTCTAGAATATTGACCATATTCTGTTTCGTTTGGGATAATCTGAACTTTCCTAGATTCATATCTTATGCATTCCAGGTTGCTCACATCCATTTCTTCTCATTTTGAGTCCTGGGAGCTTTAGTCCACTCATGACATGAAAGTCATCTCTGCTTTGTGGAGGCAGTTCTTTTTCTGAGTAATTTCCAACCTAGAAGCTCGTCATTGTGCACGGCTCTATAACACATAATGTTCCAATGGTATTCGTATGATTTTTATTGGCCATTTAAAAAAAGAATGATATTACCAAATCTTTTGTTCCAGCCTTAGGCTGGAAATCCCACTGATCCTCTCCATCATGTGTGACTCTGCTGGTACTTGACATCACTGCGTCTGCTGGTTGTGGGCGCTACCCAGTGCTGTTCCTGAGAACCGCCACTGGATTTGAACCGCCAAGGGGCCGTAGTCCCGCACTCAACCACTTAAGCCACCAGGGCTCAGCCCTCTGCTGGCACTTGAAAACTAATGGCATGGCCATGATCTATGGCTTTCTCTTTATAAGAGAAATAGAAACTCTAAGACACTCTAATTGAATTTCTGTTATGTACAGGTTAGCATAAGCTGAACTAGACTCATGGGAAAATAAACTAAACTTAGTCTGCCAGTATGTGCACTGCTGTCCACTTTTGGCCTGTACTCTTACATTGATTTAATATTCTTGACAAAGTCAAAACTATGGGAAAGTGCAGAGGGGCTATGAAACTGACCAGAAGAATTCACCAGTTGTGTAACTCAGGCAAATTACTCAATCCCTTTGAGCACTAGTTCTCTCATCTATGGGAAGAAGACTGAAGTTTAACATCTCCTGGTTGTCGTAAGGATTAAATGAGATACTAGGACAAATTCTCCAGCATCATGCCTTGTAGTTCACAAAATAGATAGTCATTAGAGGAAGACTCGTTTCTCTCTTCCTGTTACAGGATTAAGTTAGTTTCACCCATCCCCAGTTGTTAAGTATTCTGGTCCTACCCCCTAATAGATTGAAGTAAAATTAAAAACCAAATAAAATATAGTTCCCAGTCTATCAACTATGATCAAGTATAAAAATATGAACAGGATTTTGGTATGCTCATATTTATGCAAATAGTTTGACAATAAGTCAGGTAAGATGTGATTGCCTAGGCAACTGGTACTGGATACAGAGAGATAAGATGGAGTCCCGATAATCTATAAAAGCACTGAATGGTGACTTTTTGGGAGGTGGGAAGTAGGAAATTAATAAAGATAATGATAATGATGATGGTGGCTTTCTAAAACATCTAATATATGGTAGGCACTGTGCTAAATGCTTTATGTGTATTATCTCATTCAACACTCATGAACTATGAGTTGCTATTGCTACCCTCAGTTTAAAGAAGTGAAAAATTTGTGGTGGTTGGTGCTAGGGACCCTTGTGCTGGTTCTGACTCAGAGCAACCCTATGTGTGGCAGGGTTCGTGCAGCCTCACCATCCTCAGCTCACTGCTAGGCTGAGCCCATTGTCCGGATGGATGATACTGAGCTTCTCTCTTATTCCTTTCACACATGGAGCAGATTTGATTCCTAACTATCTGGGGAGGTCCACAGTTATAGTCACCACTGATGCAGCTGAAAAAGATATTTGCACCAAATAATACACTGGTCTTGTGAAATTCGACCTCCTATTTTCCTAGACTGCTTCTATCACCAAGACCTTTTTGTTCCCTCCTAACTCACAATCCTTTTTTGTTTCTAATGTTAGTATTTCAATCTCCAGTAATTTTCAGTGCATCTCGATTTTGGGTTTGATCAACTTCAGACTGCAGAAGTTGGCAGAATTCTTTCTTTATCTTTGGCATTAGTAGTTGTTGAGAAAATTTAAGTAACACTTGTGTAACTATCTTCTCGATGACAGAATTGTGCTTCTGTATAGATCTTGAAATATTCTTTTTGATGATGAATGTGTCATCAAATCTCATTTTATCATTCCCTTTATAGTAGATCATTTGATCTATAACAAATGCCATCCCATCTCAGATCACTAGAGCCAGAAATATTGATCTTTATGCATTCTGTTTTATTTTTGATGATTTCAACTATCCTAGATACTTTACATTTTCCACAGTACCATTATTATTGGGTGCTTGCATCTAGCATACTGCCTTGTAGTTTCTTCTCATTTTAAGTCATGTTACATCAATAAGGGAAGTCCTGAAAACTTTAGTCCATCTAGACCAGTGGTTCTCAGTCTTTCACAGTGGTAATCCAGTTCATAATAGTAGCAAAATTGCAGCTATGAAATAACAATGAAAATAATTTTTATGGTTGATGGATCACCACAACATGAGGAACTGTATTAAAGGGTCTTGGCATGAGGAAGGTTGAGAACCACTGATCTAGGCTATTAAGGCTGAGTCTGGTATGAGGAGGCAGCTCTTCTCCAGACATAATTGAGTAGCTTCCATTCTGAGAAATTCATCTTCCTGTACTATATTAGATAATGTTTCTCTGCTATTCATATAGTTTTATTGGTCCTAATCTTCCCTCCCCTCTTACAACAAAAATACATCACCAAGTTCTTTTTCCCTAGTCATTATGAGTCTGGAAACTCTCCTGATCTTGTCCATTGTGGATGACCCTGGTGCATCTTGCAATACTCATGGCACAGCTTCTGGCATCACAGAAGCAAGAAATCAATGACTGTCTGACAAACTAATGGATGGGTGGCTTCGACAGGCTAAATAAGTTGTTCAGAGTGACATGGTGGTAGAGTTGGGCCTATGCTAGACCCTTGCTCTGCCCAACTGCAAATTCATGTTGGGACTCATTGCTTGTTGATAAGGTGCAATTCAATGGTGAGCTGAATTTGAGTTATGAGAGCCTCTTATGTGTATCTCTTCTGGAAGAAATGGCATGCCTGACCTTCTGTGGCTCCATAAAAGAGAATAAGAGTCCAACTCTACATTTGGCCAAGGATGATTCCTATGAGGCAGAAGTCAGCTATGCCTCCATCCTTCTTTATCCCAGTTCTGACACCAGCCATTCCTCCTATGTTCTCTACATCTCTGCCACGCAGAACTCACACATAAGACTCACAACTATGAGGATTTACTGGAAAGTTAACAGGTCACAACAAGTCAAGAGCAGAAAACATTATAGATACAGCCCACAGCAGCACCTTTTCTCGGTCATGGTGGCAGGCATCTCTCTCTGTGGTTCTCTGTCTCTCAGTCACATGATCCCTTGGCCTTTGCCTTGTTTGAACACGAGTTACAAAGCTTTTTTAGCATGGATAAATGTCTTAAAGGCACCCTATTCTGTAATCCAGCCTTCTGCTGAACTCAATTTTATTTGGTTGGATCCATGGGTCAGGAAGTCTACTGCTCTATTTCATGGTCTTTGTGTTTTGATCAAGGAGCCTTGATCACATAGTGGTTATGAGTCGGACTGTTAACCACAAGGTCAGCAGTTCAAAACCACCAGCCAATCTGCAGGAGAAAGATGCAGCTTTCAATTCCAGTAAAGAGTTACCGTTTCAGAAACTCAGAAGGGCAGTTCTACCCTGTCCTATTTAGTCACTATGATTAGGAGGCCATTCAATGGCAGCCATTTTTTTTGGGGGGGGTGGGTGGGAGTGAGGGGAGGAGTCCTTTGACCAAGAGTGCTTCTGCTGCCACCACAAGTTCACACAGGAATTTCATACCTGCTCCCGGGTGGTTCTTCTTTCTTAACGGCCATGAAATTCTTCCTTCAGACTTCTTAGATAGCTCACTCTATGCCCAGCAGAGTGGCAAGACCAACTAATCCCCGTGTTAGAGTCTTATACCTTATTTACGTGCTTTCATCTAGTCAATTGATGGGCGTTACAAAGACTTTGGACAGATGAGCTGTACAAGTAATTCCACTTTCCTGCTCTTCCCAAATCTGACCTCACTGAGGTCATCTTGGTAGCATGAAATCGACCTTCTAAGGGATATCTACACCACAGGAATTGGTCAATGATATGGATGAGCTTTCCTTCCCTCTGTATTCCTTGACAATTGGATTTTAAAACATTTACTAGAACAACATTGAATGCAATGTAGCAATCTTTGAGAAGCTATCGAAAAGCAGTTCTGGTGTCCTAATGGACTGTGAATGTGGTTTTTAACCAGAAAGCCAGCAAGTTCAAAACCACCAGCCGTTTTGTGAGAGAAGATGGAGACTTTCTGTTTTCACAAAGAATGACAGCCTTGGAAACCAAAGAGGTCCTCTGTGGCACTGAATTTGTTGGATTTCGGTTGATGTTGTTTGTTTGCAATCCCCCGGAAACCTTGTATCTGGTGGATAGGAGATTGAAGTATTGTGTGAGAGTAGAAAAGTCTCTTAAGCCTCTCTCCAGAAGCATTTGCCAGGTGAATTAGAGTCCTGTCAGCAGTGAACAGAAATATTATGCTTAGACTCTGAGCTAAGGGAGGTGAGCCAGAATGAGTATCTGCTGAGAACCCAAACAAAAAGACCTAATGTACATTTCCCCATTTATTTAAGAGATTCTTTTTTTGACACCCCCCCTTTTTTCTGTGCCAAGCACTGTGATATGCCACACTGACAATCATCAATGAAATAGAATCTCTTCTCCTGGGGACAGTGTGTGAGGATGGGGGGTGGGGCGTGTTACCCAGATAATTACCATATAATGTGAAAAAAACATGTAACACAAAATCTACACACCTATGTCCTTGGCAAGATGGGAATTCCATTGCCCCAACCGTGGTGAGTCAGTGTAGCAGTGAACGATTGTGGTTCATCTGGAGAGGAGCCATCTGTAAGAAAATGGGTTGAGCTCAACAGCAAGACTTAGGTTCTGCAGACTTTGAGGCGTCCCATCCCAATCAAGCTGTGATGTAAAGGTGCACGAATGTGGGAATCAAAAGAACCTTGCTCATATCCCCTGGTCCGAGGAATGTGGTGAACAGGGCCAAGGTTAATTCTCTAAGATGGGCTCTCCCCTGTCACCCTACCCTTCAATCGATTTTGTTTCTCTGAGACTTGACAGGCTATTGCTTTCCTGTTGGACTGCTAACCACAAAGCCAGCCATTTGAAACTATCAGGCCTTGGGAGAAAGAGGCAGCTTTCTACTCCTGTAAAGAGTGCCAGTCTCAGAAATCCACAGGGGCCGGTCTACTTTGTCCTATAGGAACACGATGCCTCTATTTGATGGCAGTGATTTCAGCACTCTGTAGGCTGTCAAACAGGAATCTGATTTGTCACTGAATGCTTACCAGGGACTTCAAATCCATTCCTTATCCTGTGTGTCCTGGTTCACTTACTGTGCTGTTTGAACTCACTTTGTCTTTTAGCTTCAATCTTAGAATACAGGAATTGTTTTTGCCCCCTTTTGCTGATAAGAGAACTTCAGCAAACTAGTAGAAAGACATGGAGCTCTTGGAGGTAGATGAAGAGATGTCTTTCAAATAGACCCCTAATTGTATTGGGCAAATCTGTCCTGGCAAGCCCCTCTAAGTGTTGTGAAGTAAAGATGTCGCGTTAAGAAATCTTTTCCTTGTGATGTGAGTGCCAACTTACAGAGCAAGTCAGCTTTCCAAGCAACTATTCATATGCCTTTTTTTCTGCAACATTGACAGCCATCCTGCAGTGTCTGGGGCGTCCTTGCCCCCAGTGGGTTCACAGTCCCCCCCTGCTCTCGTCTCCCCCAGTCATCCTTCTCTCCTGTTCCTTCCAACCTCCTGAGCTTTATCCCCGGGCAAATGCTGCCCTTTTAATCTTGTATGGCTGCTTGTTCCAAGGAGTGTGTACCTCCCTCATGTCATTGTTCACCTTATAAGCATGTCTATTGTTTGGCTGAAGGTTGAGCCAGCTGAACCATGGAAATTGAGTACCAGAGGTGTCAATCAGCAAAGGACCACCACTTTAAATGAAAAAGAAGTAATAAGTGCTATACAGAACTTCCAGAGGGACAGATGCCACTTTGAGGATTATGATATGCCTGACACCACAGCCTTGATATACTCAGTCACTTCATAGGCATACAAAAGATGGACAATGAATGAGGAGGACCAAAGGACAGACACATTTGAATATGGTGTTGTGAAGACTATTGAATAGGCCATAGACTGCCAGAAGAATGTGCAAATCTACCATGGGAGAAGCACAGTCAGAATACTTCTTAGAAGAGAGGAGGGCAAAAGTTCGAACACATTATCAGGAGCATCCAATCCCTGGAGAAAGACATCACACTTGGTAGAGGATGAGAGAGGGAAAAAGGAAGATTCTCAATGAGAGAGACTGATAGTGGCTGTGATAATGGGCTCAAAAATACCTACTATCAAACGAGAACTCTGTAGAGTATGGAAAAGCCAGGATGTTACTCTGACCCAAGTTGCCTCCGACCCAAGCCGTGGTATTTTAGATCACCTCATATGCATGTGAAAGTTGGACATTGACTAAGAAAATCCAAAGGAGCCTCTATGCATTTGAATTGTAGTGCTGGAGAAGAATATTGAAAGTATCATGGAACACACTGGACAGTGTATGGTACGAAAAAGTAATAACAATTAGTAAATTATTAAGGGTCCATGGGAGAGGGGGAGAGGGGAGGAAGGAAAATATGGGGAGCTGGTACTGGAGGCCTAAGTGGAGGGAGGATGTTTTGAGAGTGACGATGGCAACAAGTGTGCAAATGTGGCCTGTATATAATTGATATATGTATGGATTATGATGGGAGTTGTATGAGACCCCAATAAAATGATTCATTAAAAAAAGGGAGGGAGGGCTGAGCCCCGGTGGCGTAAGTGGTTGAGTGCAGGACTGTGGCCCGCGGGCTTGGCGGTTCAGACCCAGCGGCGGCTCTCAGGAGCAGCACTGGGTAGTGCCATGACCACCAAAGGCAGTGATGCCCACAAAAAGAAAAAAAAAAGGGAGGGGAAAAGAGGAGTTTATACCAAGGGCTCAAGTAGAAAATATTTGGAAATGAATATGGCAACATGTATACACATATGCTTGATACAAATGATGTATTGAATGTTAATAAGAGCTCTAAGAGCCCCCAATAAAATCATTGAGACAAAAAAGAAGAGGTTAGCTACATTGCAACCAAACAAAAAAAAAATAGACTCCCACCACCGGAGAGCAGTGACGCCCCCCCCCCCAAAAAAAAAATAAAAAAAATGAAAGAAAGGAAGTACCACGAACTACTAAAAGGACAAACACACCTGTCTGTGAAGAAGGAGGTCCAGAGTGCTCCTTGGGCACAGTGTCAGGAGAGACCATTTGTTGGAGAATGACATCAAGCTGGTCAAGATGAAGGGCAGTGGGACAAGGAGAGTCCTGAAGAAGATGGAGGGACACCGTGGCTGCAGCACTAGGCTCAGGTGTGCAAATACTTGTGAGGGTGGCACAGGACTGGGCAGTGTTTCATTGGCTTGTGCCGAGGGCTACTGGGGGTCAGAAACCCCTCCACGGCACCTAATCACAACAATTGCCAGGATGGCACAAGCTCTCTTAGAGACAGGGCATCTATGAGTGAGCCATGGTCTGACAGCTCCTCGCAACAGCAGCAACAAAGAACCAAACCCCCAGAGAACAAATGCAGTCATTTATGGTGAATGACTATGCCCTGTTTATAAAATTCTGGAAGCTACGCCATTGACGCTTCAAACACCAGCAACATCATCCATGGTGAACACGTGTCAGCACAGGGGCCAGACTAAGACTAGGAAGAAAGGTCTGGTGACCTGCTTCTGAAAACTAGACAACCAAACCCCTACACATCACTGCAGACTGTTCTTTGATAAAGTACTAGAAGATGAGCCCTTTAGGTTCAAAGCACTCAAGGCACGGCAGTTGTACGTACCCATATCCGGGAAGATGGCACAGGCCAAGCAGCCCTGCACTCTGCAGGTCATGTGGTCACCCAAAGTAGGTGTGTGCTGGATGACCACCAACAACAGCAAGGAGAAGAAATCAGTGATGACAAGGAGCTGGGGAGGGAGGGATTTCAGCAGACTTCTTGCTGTTCAATGACATAGCCAGCCTTGTCTCTTTTCAGGAGGAGAGACCTCACCCAGCTGCCACTGGAGCTGGAGAAGCGTTTCTGGGAGCGACACGGGGCACATTGGGGCTGAGGGTGAGCTACTGACCACGAGGCTGATAGTCCCTCTTTGCATGCGGAAAATGAGGACGTCTGCTGTTAGGAAGAGTTACAGCCCCCAAACGATGGGGCAGTGGGGGTTGCTATGAGTGGGACCTGACCGCAAGTCAGCGGGGATACTTGGCACCGATGGAGCCCAGGTGGCACAGCGGTTATAGCAGGGGCTGTTGAGAGAAGGTTGGCAGTTGGCACTTGCCCGTCACACTGCAGGAGTGAGAGGAGGCCATCTGTGTCCATGAAGGAGGACAGCCTTGGAAGCCAACCGGCAGTTCTCTTGTGTTGTCTATGGGCACTCTTGACTTGGGACGGACTCAATGACAACCATGTTTTATCTATCATGACTATTTTTTCATTTGACATCCTTGGTCCCACATCTCACGGTCACCAACTTGTTCCAAGTCAGCTGGACAACAGGATGAGCAGGACATCCCTCTTGAAATGCCCCCCTATTTGCACTTGGCCCCTTCTGTACTCCTCAGTGAGGCCTGGGCAATCATGTGTTCACCAGAACCGATCTTTAAAACTCCAGGAATGATGTGAGACATCTGTTAAGCACAACTGCTATTAAAGATTAAATTTTATACACTTGAAGATGCATCATATTAAAAAAAGATAAATGTAGCATATCATCCACAGTTTAATTTTACTAGACTTTATTTATTTATTTATTTGGGGTGGGGGGGCAATCACTGCCCTCTGTTACCCAGCGCTGCTCTTGAGAGCTGCCGCTGGATTTGAACCGCTAAGCCTGCAGGCTGCAGTCTTGCACTCAACCACTTATGCCACTGGGACTCAGCCAATTTTACTAGATTTTATTGCTATTTATTTATTTATTTATTTGGTTGGGGCATCACTGCTCTCCGGTGGTGGGAGTAGGAGGCCCAACCCCACTGCTGGAATTGAACCTCCATCCCAGTGGGCCGCAGTCCCGTGCACAATCACTACGCCACCGGGGCTCAGCCCTTTTTATTGCTATTTATGTGGTTGGGGTGATTCCTGATTCTTGTGTTCTTTTGGTGGACATACTCTTTCATAACGTTCTCCTGCTGACCATGTCCTGGTTCCAAGTGCTTCTTATTCTGTAGAGGCATGTCAGGACCTTGAAATCTTCTCCTCTGGAAATGCCACAAGTGAGGGCCTGTTGTATTTTGTTCCTTGTTGAACTTGACTTGTAGTTAAGTTTCATCTCCTAGCAATTCTCCATCTGTGATTCCTGTTGCACACAAAATGATGACGTGTTCTCCTCAGTGAGGTGGAAAATCAATTACAATAATAGATTTTCTAATTGACCCATGAGCACTGGCAGTGCCGAAGTTAAAGTGCTTGGTTGCAAACCAAAAGGTTGGCGGTTTGAATCCACAGGCCACTCGGTGGTAGAAGGACATGGCTGGCAATCTGCTTCCATGGAGATTTACAGCCATGACAAATCAGAGGACCCTGCACAGGAATGAATGGAAAAATCAAGTTCAGGCTAGGGAAGGGGAGCATCTGCATTTTGGAGGAGGCAATGATGATTCTGTTGGGAGCCTGGTGGGGGAATGGGGAGGGGTAATCTCACCTCGGGAAGAGATGCTAAAGATTGATTGTAGGGAACTTTGGAGACCAATAGACCAAATTTCACATTCCTGGGTAGGTTCTGTAGTAGTTACATAGTCATTTGTCAATTGGAAAGGATTAAGAGTGAAGGGGTGGAGTCTAGCCCATCAATCAGATCATAGCCAATGAGGCCTTTGTGTGGGTCTGGTCTTTTCCTGAGGATTCTGGGAACTCCGGTATCCCTCCTTGGGTATGGGAGACACACACTCTCTCTGCTCACTCCCTGAGAGACATTGCAACTGACAAGACACAGGGAATTATACTGGTGCCTTGAGCTGCAGGAATCCACAAGAATTCTTACCCACTGTTTTTTGATCTTCTTGCATTTGGCATCATTGCATGTGTTGAGTCTGAAGAGGACTTATAGGTTGGTATCAGACATGTGGGTTAACATCAGATTTATGAACTTGATTTGGACTGGCCTGGGATGTTTTCTCAATATTCAATTACTCTTGTATAGAAAACTCTTTCCTATGTACATATGAGTGTTTATGAATTTGTTTCTTTAGTCTCCCCAGACTACACAGGTACTATGAATAGGTGTCTCCCTAATCTACAGCGACCACACCATGGACTAAACACCATGATGATCTTGGATGCTTTCAGGCAGCATGGCATCACCAAGGGGCCATACCACAGGGACTCAACATAGAGGCCCAACTGAATGGACCAGTCCTGCCCTGAAGCTACCTGTACTCTTGGACTGAGAATTGGGGTACTCTGATGGGGGGAGGAGCAGAGAGTAGCCGCCCCAAGGCTGTCAAAGTGGTGGTCCTTAGACGTTGAAGGGAATCCCTGACTTGGTGGGAGTCCTATGGAAAGGGACCCAGAATCACTATATATTGTAGAACCTTGACGCCTCCTTTCATTCATTTATATCGTTGGGCAGGGATCTGCACTTGTAAGAATTCATCTAGGAAGTTTTCCCCTGGCACCAAGCCCCATGCTCAGGATAAACAGAACTCAGTCGATCGGGACCTTAAAGTGTGCAAGACAGCAACTCACAGTTTGGGGCTCACAGTGGAACTGTGCTCTCTTAAGACTCCTTATACCAACAGTGTCTGGAGTTAGATATCATGGGAAAAATTGTTGATGCCATCAACGCAATTGCCCTATGCCCCAGGGGGATGATTGACAATGTTTTTCCTCCCCCCTCCCTACCCTGCTTTGGTTTTTTGTTTTTCTGCCTTTTTGCTTTGTTTTTGCTCGTTTGTTGGCTGGTTGATTTGTTGCTGTTAGTGGTGTTGTTGGGCGTAAGGGGATTTGTTTTGGTCATAATATGTCAGCCAAAGTAAACCAGAGCTGTGCATAACCCGTGGATAAGCAGATGGAGTCTGGGCCCCATGTCACTTTAGCGTCACTCCAAGAGCAGTTAGTTCTGATAGCACGGCCCTGCTCAATATCTTCCTGAAATGATCACTGGAGATAAGAGTGCTAGAACAAAGTGTGGTGAAGAAAGCAGATGGTGCCTGCCTATCAGTCAGAATAGTGGCTGGGGTCTGAGAGGCTTGTATTCATACAAGCAGCCATCTAAGGGAGGTGTAAACCCGGTCCACATGGAAGAAGCACATCAGCTTGGGTGATCCACTGATACCGATAACAAAATCCAAATATGATGAAGGGAAATGTATCAGAGCCCAAGTTGTGAACACCCAATTTGTAGAAGGCTATGGAGGATGGGGAAATCCAAAATCTATCTGCAGAGGAACTAGTCAGCTTAACCCTCTGGCAGGCCCCCTCTAGCCATGGGCAAGGGACTTGAACAGCTTTTCCATCACTCAGAGATCACTGTACACCTGATTTTGCTGGAACGAACTTGATATTTGGTCATTTGACCTCCTTCTGGAGCCAACCCACATTTATTTGAGACTCAAGTATTTCTTGCTTATTCCATGGCAGATTTCTTGCCTGACTTTTAAAATATTGATGGTGATTTCTTCTTTCTTACTCATTATTTGTATTTTCAAACTTTATATTATTATTATTATTATTATTATTATTATTATTTAATCCTTGCCATTTTATTTTATTATTTTTTTTGTGTGTGGGCATCACTGCCTCTGGTGGTCATGGGCGCGACCCCCTTGCCATTTTATTTTATTAAAAATCTTTTTCTCTTGGATTTCCCTGTTTGCAAAGCACAAAAAGAATAGATGCATAAAGATGATAACTGATGCTATAGTTTATCAGGGATGTGGTAGGGGGTGGTGCAGGATGGGGGTGGGAGATAGGGAGGGAGTAGATTTGGGGAGCAAACAATGAATGCAGGAGGGGGCACTAGAACTGATTATGATTATGTATATACAACTTTTTTTTCTTTTCTCTTTTCAGGGGAGAACGTGAATGCAGTCCCTCACTACTACAAATTATGCAGTTGAGTTTCCCACATTTGGGGAAATCGCAAGCGTCAGCACATGCAGGGTGTAATGGATAAGCCTCGTCCTGGGAAAGCCGTCTTCATTCATGGTATCTCCCCTGCCAGGTAAGTATACGTGCAACATTTTTAAGAGCGCTTTAACCATGGAAGTATATATGTTAATACTATATCAAGGAAAACACACACATACACACATACATAAACACACACACACAATAAGCCAGACATCCAATGTTACCTATGTAACATTGTAACCTATGTAACCTATATAACAATGTAACCTATGGTTACCATAGTTGAAGGAAATAATTGCTGTGTAGAGGATTTTGAGTTTATGTCAATGGTGGTATAATAATTTGGAAAAAGGATCTAAATAATGGTTGCACAACAGGAAGAGTAGAATCAACGGCACTGAATTATACAAGTAGAAGTTGTGGCACTGGGGAAAAGAAAAAAGGTTTATTGTTGTGGGAACCCTAGAAGGGCAAGTCTATTCTGTCCTGTAGGGTCATTTGTGAAATGGAATTGAGTGAAACACAAGGATTTTTTAAAAAACTGGTAGCACAGTGGTTTCCTGCTGGGTTGCTGATGAGAGGTGGATGATAGGAACCCACCCAGTGGTGCAGTCAAAAAAGACCCAATGCTTGGCTTCAGTAACGATGGCAACAGAAAACCCTTTGTATGGGACAGCTCGACTCTGCCTCAAGGGGGAGATACCTCACAGCAAGGCATTGTACAAACCCTGCATTAAAAGCGATGACGTGTGCTTTCATAGGGGCCTTGCTGGCAGAGTGGTTACTTGTTGGGCTGCTCACCACAAGGTCAGCAGTTTGAAACCACCAGACTCTCCCAGGGAGAAAGATGGGCGCTTGCTAATCCCCTGAAGAGTTAGAGTCTCTGAAACTCACAGGGGTTGTTCTATTCTGTCCTTCAGGGTCACTCTGAGTTAGCATTGACTCATTCAAAATATTAGAGAGAGTATGTGTCCTCCACACCCTCACTCCCCCACCCAGGTTTTTATTCATGACAAAAGTGTTTACATTTAACAGTGATTCTCTACTCTCACACTTTTTACCTCGACAAAGGCATTTATAACCAGGTGCCAGGCTGGAGCCTTAGTTACTATATGACAACACAAGTCAGCCAGGAAACGCAAACTCAAGGTTGTTGTGCGATTCCTACTCACACTGACCTTATCCTGCAGAGGAGCACCACACCTTTGGGCAGGGGTGCTGCACCTTGGGTTGGGTACTTTCCCTCTGCCAGGAAGATCCAGACTGTTCATGTATTCTGGACTTCAGCTGAGTAGTGGGCTAGTAGTGTCAAAATCTCATTTTCCAGTCCAGAAGAGTGCAGGTGAAACAGTGTTGCAATTTTTGATGCAAGTGAATCAGCCTCAGCATCTTCCCGAAAACAATAGCATATGAATGTAACCATGGCTTCAGCAAAGAAGTCTTGAAAGTGGTTGACTTAGCTTGTCAGTTTTGCTGCACTTAACAAAGCTGTTTGCGCGTGCGTTTGAAACCTAAGGTTTCATCTAATTGGCTGCGCTGTATATCAATTAAGTGACAGGATTAATGATAGGTTTGCATGTATTTTTTTTATTGTCATGTGATCTATCCACACTACAATCAACTAGGAGATCGCGATTGATGTCTTGACCACCCCTGCCATGGGGTTTCCAAGGCTGTCATCTGTCATGGACAGGAGCCCTGGGAGGTTGGTCATTGGAACTAACCTCAAGGTGAGTGGTTCAAAACCACTCACCACTCTGCAGGAGAAAGAGGAGGCTGTCTGCTCCAGTGAGGATTCAAAGCCTCTGAAGTCCCATACCGGGTCAATCTCTGACTTGGAACGGACTGGGTGGCTGCGGGTCTCTTTTACAGAGCAGACCGCCACATCTTTTTCTCTGAAGATGGACCCAGCGCTATTGAAAACCCATCCTGCACCCACATTCTCTGTGAGTCTGGTAAGTTTCAAAAATCACATTTTTGCGATCCAACACGCTATCTCTGGTGTCTGAGGAATCCCTGTGAATAATGTGGCCTCTTTGTTCCTTGGAGAAGTATAAAGAGTCAGGTCGGTGTCTTGCTGCATAAAAAGCGATGTTCTCCTAGGACAGAATGTTTAGGGGAGATAAGAGTTTTCAACCTCAGAGCTATATATTCAGGTCAGAGGCTTAATGTCGGGTCGTTAGATACAAGCAGAATGACAATGACGAAGAGAGCTTTCCTGAGTTACATTCAGGGCAAGAGATCGTATTGGCCCTTAAATTAGACCAGGAGTGAGCTGCACATCAATTTCTAAAAACTCGGTAATCAGTCATTCTAAGTTGTGCTTTTTATGTCTCTGGAAGGACTCTGTTAGCATCTCAATTAGGCCCTGTAATTCTTAGGCCTTCGTGAATGATTTCGAGCCGATGTCGCTCCTATTGAACTCCACCTAGTAGGTGTATGAGGCACTGGGGGCTCAGAAACGTTGTTGCATCAATAGAGTTCTTGCCTTCCATGCCAGAGCCTGGGGGCCTTGGTGGTGTAATGGGTTGCACCTTGGACTGCTAACTGCAAGGTCAACAGTTCAAAAACCATCAGACAGCCCTTGGGAAAAAAATAATGCGGCTTTCAACTCCCCTAAGTTGTGGCAGTCTCAGAAACCCCCCGGGACAATTCTGCTCTGTCCTAGAGGACTCCTCTCAATAGGGATCAAACGATGACTGCGAGTTTTTTTGGTTTTGGCATGCCAGAGGCCGGGTGATTTTTTTCAGTTTGAAAATGCTACCCAGGAGCCGAACTCTTCCACATTTACACAAAATTTCCTCTGCTTTTTATGCTTTTCCCTCGCAAACTGATTTTGTTTATTGGTTTATTATTTTTCCCCTATCCTTTTCATCCGTCAAGATTATGAGTATTTATTAAAAAAAAAAAAACAACCCAAACCAACAACCATTGGAAATAAACACGAGAAGAGAACAGAGTTATGGTAGGTACGTGTACCAAACAACGAAGAACTGTAGTAATATGAGCTGTCGTTATTGACGATCAAACAACAAAAACAAAGCTCCAGCCAGCCACTCGGAATCTGAAGGAATCTTGTCTGACAGCAGTGCCGCGCGATCCCTGTCAGCTACGGTGTGATGCTGCTGGCGGTGGCAGATATGGACCTCTGGCTAAGTGAACGGAGACCTGAGAACAGGGGGAATGGGCACAGGCAACTGGGGATTCTTTTCTCCCACTGACCTGCCCGTCTTTCCTTTTTCCATCCAGAAGGAGTTGGAGAGAAGACCAGAGTCTGTGGAAATGGCTAAAGCTGTTTATTCCATTAGCAAACCCAAGAAAGCATGACAGAAAGAAATGCTAGGCTGAGCCCTGGTGGCGTAGTGGTTGTGCGCGGGACTGCGGCCCACTGGGTTGGAGGTTCAAAATCCAGCGGTCAAGGCTGGGCCTCCTACTCCCACCACCAGAGGGCAGTGATGCCCCCCCCCCCAAAAAAAAGAGAAATGCTAGAAGAAAAAAGTGGAGAAATCATGTAGAAGAATTCTCGCGCTTCAGTGGTTTTAAAAGATAGAGATGGTATTATGCCCTAGTTGCTGATGGTGAAATGCCCTCATCCTACCACATTTCCAGATACCAAAATGCTCTTGTTGGTGGCCATAGGGTTTCTTCTCCTAGGCCTTTGGCTCTATGAAGTTTCCAGTCTGAACTGTGCCCTCTGGGGGCTGAAGGCATGGAGACGGGCAATAGACAACCCCACAGTGAGGGGGCTTGGGGGGGCCACAACCCCACAGTGAGGAGGGGGTGGCTGGCAGCCCTGTTAGCTGCTAAGGAACTCGGAAGTGGGAGTCAGTGGTTGAGGGTCACCTTTCTCAGTGAATGTTAACCCTGTAGGGTGACCATGAAGGCCACAGGGGAGGTGATGGGAAAATGAGGCCAAGGGAGAGGAAGTGTGAGGAGCTGGGGCTCTCCTGGGCCTGTCACCCTCCCAGGTGGGGCTTCAGGGTCTCCAGGTCTGTCTAGGTAGCCCCGGATATCAGTGAAACCACAGAGTCACCTTCCTTCCCAACGTCTGGCTTTACCTGTGTGTGTGAGGTCAGGCTGGAGGAAGGAGTTGCTGACCTAGGTTGGCCTCCCTCCATTACCTGGTGGTGGGGGAAGGCAGTGGAATCTTCACTCTGCTAGAGTCAGGAGGTGAGAAATGGAATTAGAACATGCCTCTGTAGTTTCTTTGCAAGAGAACCATTGAAGGCTGTTTTGATCATTCTGCTAACCCGAAGGCCTATCCAGGTGAGTAGCGAGTTGGTCAACGGCTCTCCTGTAGGCAAAGGGATGCCTGGTCAGGATAGCCTCACCGTTTGTGTGCCAAGGATAGAGATTCCATCCCTCCTTGCATGACTCCCTTCCGGTGGCCATGAGTCCCTGGCTCAAGTGAGGCATCCCACTGGGGAGATTTAGTTTTACCTGTCCATGTTGAAACTTCATGGACAGCCCAGAACCACCTCCAGCAAGCATTGGAACCTCACAGGTGAGGGTCAATAGGTATGAACTTGAAACTCTCAAGAGTCTGCCTGAATGGAACCAGGTCACAGTCCCCACTATATGGCTGGAAACAAAATCTGAGCCAGTATAAGGGGCAGGGGGCTGTCCAAAGTCCAGACATTGTTCAGAGAAAAGGAGTGAGCCTCCTTTTAAAAAACAGGTGTAGACCTTGAGGGTGGGGGGTGGGAGTGGGGTGTGGCAGGTTAGGCAATTCCTGGCCTAGTCTTTTCTGAGGACCATGCCCCTCAAGTGAAGTCAGACACCCCCTCCAACCCTTCCCCCACCCGACTCCATTTGTCATTGCAGGTGGTATGTGCTGGTCTGCCCAACAGGTTTCAGTGGAGCTTCAAGATGAAGAGAGACTGGGAAGAAAGGCCTGGCAATCTGCTTTTGAACGTCAGCCAATGCAAACTCCATGGATCACAATGGACAGCAGGACCTGGCAGTGTCTCCTTCTGCTGAGCATAGTGCCGCCATGAGTGGGTGACCCACAGGAAAACAGGGGATGAAAGCAAGAGTGGCCCCCCAAGTCTTGTCAACACGAACAGAAACACCCAGTCTTGCTGTTAGCTTGACCAGTGTGTGACAGACACCTCCCTTCCTTCCAGATGGCTTCCTGGGGGCCAGCTGGGCCACCGCCAGTGTCTTCTGACTGTTACTGGAAAAGGACCAAATTTCATGTATCAGGGGATCTAAGAAGCAGACTGTTCTCCATTGTTCTAATTTTTCTATTCAAATTCATATTCCCCTAAGGACAATCTGTCTTTTTGCCTTGTCTACAAATATTATGCTTGCTTTATCATTCCTTGAAAGGCCAGTCATACATTTTTAGTTTTCGGTAGTGCTGGCCTAAAGAGACCTTCTATTATGAATAGAAGGAGTGATACATCTTCCTTGGCATGGCTTGAAAACGCCATTATTTTCCCAATTATTTTTCTTATGTATTTTGAAGATCTCAAAAATTGAAACCCAGATGCCAGCTGTCCCTCAGAACAGCGTCTGTTCTCATTTTATGCAAACCTGGTCCTTGATGCATTCTCCAAAATATGCCAACTTACAGGATAGAGATCTGGTGGGGTGGATTTGCATCTTTGGTCTGTGGGTGTGACCTTTGATATACTAATTGGTCCCCTTTCTACTCATTTTCCTTATTTTTGTACCACCAAAAAACAAAACTCACCTCTATCCAGTTCATTTGGACTTACAGTGACCCTAGATAGGATTTCGGAGGCATTACATCTTTAAAGGAGCAGACAGTCTCATCTTTCTCCAGTAAAGCTGCTGATGGGCTTGAACCACTAATCTTGCTGTCAGCAACCCAGTGCCTATTCTACAGTACCATCAAGACTGTTTCTTTAAATAGTAGAACACAAACAAACTCACTGCCATCAAGTCAATTCCAACTCACAGTGACTTGATGGGAAGAGTAGAACTAACTGTCCCTTGTGGGTTCCTGAAATGATACCTCTTTAATGGAGTAGAAAGCCTCCTCGTTCTCCCATGGAGCAGTGGGTGGTTCGAATTGCTGACCTTGCGATTAGCAGCCCAAGACAGGGCCCAACACAGCCACCTGGACTCCCAGTCTCTAAATGGTGGAGGATGGCTATTTTGTTGTTTTTTTTTTTGGGGGGGGGCATCACTGCCCTCTGGTGGTGGGAGTAGGAGACCCAGCCTTTGCTCCGGTGGAGCTGGAATTGAACTTCCATCCCAGTGGGCCATAGTCCCACGCACAACCACTACACCACCAGGGCTCAGCCCTGGAGGATGGTTATTAATATCAACCTTACATAGCTCCTGTTAGGAACAAATAAAATAATCGATGGTACCCAGTGAGTGTTCAATAAGTCATGGCTGCTAATATTAATGAGCAGTAGAGATTTCAGAAAGCTTTATTGTGACACGTTCAAACCGAGAGAACACCATTAAGCCCCAAATACCGATCTCGCAGTGTCAACAGTGAATAATTCATGGCCACTTCTTTCTCCCCATATTTGTTTGAAGCAAATCTCAGATGTTTTATGCGTTTACCCATAGATCTATTTAAACATGTACTTGGCAGAGTATATCTTAAGATCTGTCATTGCAGAATAACATGACTGTGGTGACCACCCTCCTCTGCCAATATGAAATCCAACACTCAAACTCATTGCTGGCCAGTTGACCCTGATTCAGCGACAGACTGGGTAGGACTGCCCCTACGGATTTCTGAGACTGTCACTTTTGACGAGAGCAGAAAACCTGCCATTTCTCCGAGAGACCGGCCGGTGGGTTCAAACCGCTACCTGGAGGCTAGCAGCTCAGTTTGTTACCACCATCCACCCACTGCTCCGGGGCTGGGTCCTACTGGCCACACCAGACTCATGCACCTTACAGTGAGGGACTTAATCAGGAACAGGGTATGCATCATAAACGACCTTAGGAAATATGTAAGCCTTGGGGTGCTGGAGAAGATGGGAAATTCCACGAACTGCCAGAAGCACAAGCGCATCTGTCCTGGAAGAAATTTGACCTGAATGCCACTTTGAGGCAAGGGTGGCATGACTTCACTTACATACTTTGGATAGGTTGTTAGGAACGACTAGTCCCTGGAGAAGGACATCGTGCTTGGTTAAGCAGAGGGGCAACCGAGACCGGTTAACACAGTGGCTGCACTCCCGGGCTCCAATAGCAGTGGGGAGAGTGGCTCCCATCTAGGCAGTGTTTTGTTCTGTAGTACAAGCAGCTGCTATGGGTCCCCACCAAATCAAAGGTCCTTGACAACAACCCTGTTGTTACGGACCTTCATTGTATGCACCTTGTTTGACAAGAACAAAGCAGAGATTGTTTCTTTGGAGACCTCTTTGTTTACAGCACCCAGATCCCCCCCCCCCCCCCCC
>PVJH01015520.1:0-53276 GCA_004026705.1 Nesogale talazaci
CCACTCTTACCACTGGCCCTGAAGGTATCATTTGTCCTGGATTCCCCATGTTTCTGGTTCCTATCTGTACCAGTGTACATCCCTGGTCTACCTGGATTTGTAAGGTAAAATTAGGATCCTGATATTGGGGGTAGGGGGAGGAAGCATTTAAGAACTAGCAGAAAGTTGCATATTTCATTGTTGCTATACTGTACCTTGCCTGACTGGTCATCTCAGCGTGACCCTTCTGTAAGGGGATGCTATTTCACCTACAGATGGGCTTTGGGTCCCTAATCTGTATTTCCCCTCATTGATAATGATACAATTTTTAGGTTTTTGATGCCTGACACCTGATTCCTTCAAAACCTCATGGTCACACAGGCTGGTGTGCATCTTCCACCACTTTGCTGCTTTGTTGCTTCTGAGTTAGATGACTGCTTGTTTATTTTCAAGCTTTAAGACCCCAGATGCTATATCTTTTGATAGCCGGGCACCATCCTCTTTCTTCACCACTTTTGTTTATGCACACATTTGTCTTCATTGACCGTGTTGGGAAGGTGAGCATCATGGATGTCAATTTAATAGAACAAAGTGCTCTTGCATTGAGGAAGTACTTGAGTGGAGGCCCAATGCCCATCTGCTGTCTTAATACTAACCCTATCAATATATGCATGTAGATTTAGTTAACCATCATCATATACAAATATATTTACCTATGTACATTCCTGCATTTAGACCTCTATAAATGCCCTTTGCCTCCTAGTTCTTTCCTCTATTTCCTTTTACTTTCCTCTTGTCCCACTTGTTGTTGTCATCACTTTGTTTTCTTTGATCACTTCATCTTATGATGTCTTGGGCTTTTTTTGGGGGGGGGGGCATCACTGCCCTCTGGTATAGGAGGCCCAGCCTTTGCTCTGAGCCACTGCTGGAATTGAACCTCCAGCCCAGTGGGCCGCAGACCCAGGCACAACCACTACGCCACTGGGGCTCAGCCCGCCTTGGGTTTTTGTTGTTGTTGTACATATTATTATCTCTGCAAGTCTATCTAGATAAGATAGGCTGGATGAACAGTCTGGAGGAGAAAACAATGTGACTGATGGTTCCAGAGGAAAATGGGAGAAGGGGAGGTGGGGGAAAGGAGGTGGTGTTGACCAACCCAGGGATAAGGGAACAACAAGTGATCCAAAATCAGTGACAAGGTGGGCATGAAAGACCTGATAAGGATGGTTCAAGAGTAATGTAACAAATTACTGAAACTCAAATGAAGGCTGAGCAGGAAGATTTTTTTATCCCTTAATATTATTAATACATCATTTTATTGGGGGCTTGTACAACTCTTATCACAACCTATACAGACATTCTTTGTGTCAAGCACATTTGTGCATTTGTTGCCATCATTCTCAAAATATTTTCGTTCAACTTGAGCCCTTGGTATCAGCTCCTCATTTTTAACCCTCCCTCCCTCCCTCATGAACTCTTGATAATATGTAAATTATTATTTTCTTCATGTCTTACACTGACCAGTGTCTCCCTTCATTCACTTTTCTGTTGTCCATTTCCCAGGGAAGGGGTTATATGTAGATCATTGTGAACGATTCCCCCTTTCTCCCCCCACCTTTCTCTTACCCTCCGGGTACCTCTACTCTCATTATGGTCCTGAGGGGTTCATCTGTTCTGGATTCCCTGTTTCCAGCTCTGATCTAGTGTCCATCCTCTGGTCTAGCTAGATTTGTAAGGTAGAATTGGAGTCATGATAATTGGGGGGAAGAAACATTAAAAAACTAGAGAGAAGTTGTATGTTTCATCGGTGCTATACTGTGCCCTGACTGGCTTGTCTCCTCCCCAAGATGCTTCTGTAAGGGATGTTCCGTTACCTACAGATGGGCCTTGGGTCCCCAATCTGTACTCCCCTCCATTCAGAATAATGTGACATTTTTTTTTGTTATTTGATGCCCAATACCTGATCCTATAGATACTTCATGCTTACAAAGGCTGGTGTGCTTCTTCCATGTGGGCTTTGTTGCTTTTCAGCTAGATGGCCACTTATTTATCTTCAAGTCTTTAAGATCCCAGATGCTCTATCTTTTGATAGCCGGGCACCATCCCCACATTTGCTAGGCACCTGCTTTGTCTTCAGCGATTGTGTCAAGGAAGTGAGCATCATGGAATGCCGGTTTAATAGAATAAAGTGTTCTTGCCTTGAGGGAGTTCTTGAGTAGAGGTCCAATGTAGGAATGTACAATAGTTTAACAAAATTGAAAACAGACAGGAAAGTTGCACCTAGCGTTTTTTTTCTCACCACAGCACTGTACCTGCTCATTCACCTATGGACAGTCTATATAGGCCAGCAAGGACTGCTTATGAGAATTTCAGAGGGAATCTGAACTCCATCTACCCTCCGGTCCTGATTGTGCCACTTCAAACTTCGTTCTGTTGCCCAAAGTGAAAGAACATTTAAAAGGAACACAAATGGGACCCCTCAAGGATGCTCGAAAAGTCATTTAGATCTGGTGTAAATGGAAGAGAGATGGAAACTCTACTTTCAGAATTGTATTGATTTATATGGAAGATAAGTAAAAAATACTAGCTACAAGTTTTGCTATTTTTGCTTCATAAAGTTTCTATAATTTTGTAGCCATACTTGTGTGTGTGTGTGTGTGTGTATGTGTGTGTGTGTGAATTGTCTACTCCCAGGCTTGGTATTTTGGTTTCCTAGCTCTGGAACAACATGTTGGCTACATACATATGCACAACTATACTTGATGCAATTGATGTACGGAATGTGCTAAGAGCTGTAAGAGTCCCCAATAAAATGATTTTAAGGGCTGAGCCCCGGTGGCGTCAGTGGTTGAGTGCGGGACTGCGGCCCGCGGGCTTGGCGGTTCAAATCCAGCGGCGGCTCCCAGGAGTGGCACTGGGTGGCTCCCACGACCACCAGAGGCAGTGAGGCCCACAAAAATACAATAAATAAATAAGTAAATAAATAAATGATTTTAAAGAAAGAAGAACAACAACAACAACGTGCTCGTTCCTGAGCAAGATGCGCTTGGGCCAGCAGTGAGCAGAACAGCACTGCCCTCACGCCTACGCTCAGTGGAGGAGACAGCAAGCCACACACAAATAGACATGCAATTATAATCAGCGGCAAACATTTGCTGTTGCTGCTAAGTCCTATCGAGGGGGTTGCACCGCAGAACCAGACGCCGTCCAGCCCTGCGTCAGCCTCGCAACCGTCCTTATGTTCCAGTCTGCGGTGGCAGCCGCTGGGGCTGGTGGAGGAGGCCCTTCCTCTTTTTCCCCTGCCCTCCGACCTGACCACGCATGAGGTCCTTGTCCAGGGACTGGTCTCTCCTGACAAGCTCTGAAAGGATGAAAATAGGAGCAATCGGCCCTAGACTGGCGGCCGCCGAAGTGCTGTCTCAGACAATGTCGTTGGAGCTGAGAGCGGCAGAATGAGAAGAGACAAGCGGTGCGAAGAAGTGGCGGGAGGGGAGAGTGAACGGGGCAGGACGCACAGGCGGGGGGCAGAGCGGACAGGAAAGAGACTCTTCGGGGTGAAGAATTACGGCCATGTGTCTTAACACGCTGGATCGCTGGTTTGCCACGATGAGAGATGAGATGGCAAGGCGGGAGAGAAGCGTCTGGCAGCAGAGTCTTCCAGCAGTCTGGCTCAGAAGCGGACACGGCCTTCTGAGGGCGAGACCGGAGAAGGGGAGCCCAAACCCAGGAATTGGAGCTGTGTTTGAGAGGAAGCACAGGTGGGCCAAGGCAACCGATTGACTGTTGATCCGAGGAAGGGAGGGAAGGCAGAGGGATTCTCGGGCGTCTGGGTTTGAGCAAGGGGTGGCGTCAGGGAAAGTGGGGGGAAAGTACGAACAGTATGTCAGCCTGTGCGTGGGGCAGCAGTGTTGGAAAGCCTGGGGGTGCCCGTCAACAGGGAGTTCCCAAGGAAGGGCTCAGGGGGAGTCAGCGTGAGGACGGGAGGCAGGGGAGGACGGACAGGAGAGGGAGGCGACGACACTCATGCCTCCCACACAATCACATTTTCTTAATTTCTTCACGAGACCAGGAATACAACCTCTAAATGAAATAACACAAGCCCAGGTACATAAGACAAGCTTAAGGAACACTGAGGTCTTTTCCCTCCCCGTCCTCATCCCCCTCTCCTTAATTCCTCCTTTACACCTCTCTCCGCAGCTTCTCCAGGCCACGCATGTCCTCACTGTCCTGGACTGCACCCAGTGGCACAAAAATAAAGAGAGTGAACTCCTTACAAGCTGCAAAGCACGTTAAGGAACTAAGGGCCATGGTGGCTGTTGTTAGTGGCTGTCGAATTGGCTGCTGAAGGTGTTAACTTATGGCGACCCCGGGCACAGAGGAACAAAATGCTGCCCGCTCCGCTGCTGCGCCCATGATAAACTGTGGATCAGACTGGTACGATCCATAGAGCTTCCCAGGCTGACTTCCAGAAGTGGATCACCAGGCCTTTTCTTCATGGCTGTGGTATATGTGGCACTTTGGTGTCAATTTCATGATCGGGAATGTAGGGGTGGAGTCTAGCCTGTCAATCTGGAGGTAGCCAATGAGACCTCTGTGTCGGCATGGCTTTCTCTGGGAATTCTGGGAAAATTCCCTTTTCCACCCCACCAAGTGGAGGTGAGAGATTTTAGACTCAGTCCCTGGGAGACACTCTACCAACAAGACAACATGGCAGCATGCTGATAGACCCTGAGTCCTGGAAACTGGAGTTGCCAAAAGAGAAGGCACATGGGCTTATCCTGATGGAACCAGACCTCTAAAGCCAGAAAAACCACATAGAGACTTCTTCTAGTGTTAAGATCCTTGAGAAGCTACAGAGAGGCCCCTGCCAGCGCTGAGATGCTTCTATCATCATGGATACACCAGACTCTGTACCCACCAGCCAGTGATTGTCCTGGCGTCATTGCATGTGCTTCATGAATCTGAAGAAGACTTTATAGACTGATATCAGACATATGGGCTAAAATCAGACTTGTGACCTTGGACTGGACTGGGTTGGGATGCTTTCTCAATGTTTCATTCCTCTTGTATATAAATCTCTCCCTTATATCCATATGCGTGTTATGAATTTGTTTCTCTAGTCCATCTGGACTAACACATTATATAATTTCATGTCAACTTGAAGATATGTAAAAGTGTAGGAGTGGTATTCAACCACCAGGTCACCCAGCCTTTCTCCCCACGCCCCTGGCTCTGCCTTGACCTTCCTGCTGGCTTATCCTAATTACTGCCAGAGCAACCATCACTGGACCCATGGAACTTTGCATCCACCGACCTGTGATTTTCCTGCATCTTGCATCATGGCATGTGGCTGTGTGAGTCTGATGGCTGTGTGAGTCTGATGGCTGTGTGAGTCTGATGGCTGTGTGAGGGACTTAGGGATTTGAGTTGGACGGGGCTGGGATGTTTTCTTGATATAGAATTACTGCTTGAGATAAAGCTTTTTCTTAAACATAGATGATTGTCAATGGATTTGTTTCTCTAGTCAACTTGGTCTAACACAATGTTCCTCTTAATTTAGACACCCTACTGAAACCTGTACAGTCTTATAGCATCAGGCAAGCCTTCATTGACAGACAGGGGAGCTGGTGCATTGATCAGAAATTCAACCGGATCTCCCAATTATAAGGTAAGTGTTCTACCAATGAACCACCAATGCCAAGGGTGCCTATTAATTGATCTAAAATTCACACAGTCGATAACTGGGCTTAGCTTCTGCTTGGAACGCTCTTCCCTTTGCTCTTTTAGAGCTTAGCAAGTTTATATTCCTCTTTACGGAACCATTTCAAGCTTTGTCCACTCTGAGAAGCCTTCCCTGATGTTTAGGTGCTTGCTCCTTCTGGGCTGACCCTGCATCTTGTTCATATTGAAATGATCTCTGGCTGGGTGGTTTCCTCAGTGAATTCAGAATGCCTTTACGGTAGGAACTGTTTTTAAACTGCTCATTTCCCAGCATTTAACATAGACGAGGCAGTCCATTAACAAAGTTGCCTGACTTTCCATATTCTGATACTTCATAATTTTAAGCATAAAGTTTCGATAAGTGAAAAACCGGCACCACAGTCACCGCCCCCTTGCCTGTCTTTCAGCAGAGAATCATGCAGCAGCTAAGATTACACCCAAGGGACCTAGGGTCCAAGGCTCTGTCATTTTAGATTCAGATCAACACAATGCATTGACTGAAGGCCAAGTGGTACCCAGAGGCATTTGCAGATGCCAACTCGTTCTCCCAGATCCCAGTGCAAGAATTGCATTCTAGGAAAATGCATGTAATTTACAATTTTAATATTCCTGCACAGGGGTGAGGTGACCATCTCCATACCAAGTGCCAGCAGGAGGAGGGTTTGGGAAGCTGCAGCTGTTCCCCGAGACTTGGAGCGTCCGCAGAGCCCCAGGAACCTTGAAGGTGCCAAGAGAGCCTTCTCATACTCTGTGACTTTTCCTGGGTGGAATCTCAGCCATTTTTCATTTTACTCATGATCTTAATTTAGCAGATAAAGGGAAAGAGAAAGAAGCCAAATTAAATAGCGAGTCTGAAGGGCCTTGACTAAGCACGAAGTCTGGAGTTCCATAAACGTTAGCCCCAAGAAATGGTTCTGAAGAGTCACACGCCTGGGTTTTTCTGTAAGAATCTGTCTTTGGGGGCTGAGCCCTGGTGGCGTAGTGGTTGTGCGCGGGACTGTGGCCCACTGGGATGGAGGTTCGATTCCAGCTCCATGGAGCAAAGGCTGGGCCTCCTACTCCCACCACCTGAGACAGTGATGCCCTCCCCCCCCCAAAAAAAAAAAACAACAACAAAACAAAACAAAAAAGAATCTGTCTTTGAACAGAAGCGATCGCCTTTTTCTCCTCCATTCATATGTGATTGTTGGTGTTCACCCCTAACACAGTGCCTCGTTCATGGTCTAAAAAACCCCAGCCAGCCCCGTGTGTTCCAGAGCAGAACTGCTGCGCAGGGGATCTTGGCTGGAACCTTTGACCGAAGCAGCAGGACGAGCCTTTCCATCGTCGTGCTGAAAGGTGAGTTCAAACCATCAACCTGGCGGCAGAGCCACTGAGTACGAACTGTCTACATGGGGCCTGCATTATTCCAGAATTGTCTTTTGAATGGTTTGGACTTGACCATCAGTTGATTTCAGCCATGGCCACAGCCCTGGAATAGCATTCCATCCGATTCTAGAACACCACGGTCCTTCTCTTTCCAGCCTCCTCCCCCAGTGTCAGGAAGCCTGCATTATTTCCTGGGACGCTGTAATCAGACACCACAGGGAGACTGTGGTTAAAGGACCTCAATGCTCCATCCACAGTTCTGGAGGACAGGGGTCTACAATGCAGGGGTTGGCAGCGCCACCTCCTATCTGAAGGCTCCAGGGACAGGGTCGTTCTTGTCTCTCTCCAGGCATTCCTGGCCTTGTGCATGTTTGGTGCTTCTTCTTTCACATGGCCAGTTTCCTGGCCTGTCTCTTCTCTCTACAGGGGCACCCTTTTCTGTAGAGGGACACTCCTTAGCTAGCATGAGAACTCATTCCAATTTGGTGGACCCTCCTCTTTTTAATAACATCTGCGAAGCCCCTATTTCCAAACAAGATCACATACATGCACAGGTACCTGGGTGGGGACATCAACAAATCCCATTGCGGGGGGGAGAGGGGGATGCAATTCAATCCATAATGACTTCCCCGGTGATCCTGGAGCCTCCTGGTTTGCCTGAGCTGAAAGTTTCTTCAAATATCGAGGTCAACTGGAAAGGTCATCGAACGTTGTTTGGCCCCTGTTGCTGGGACCTACACATCCTCATTAAGCACCAGCCTCCTGGATGTGCCTGTCAGATTTCGTTCCTCCCCCTGTAGTGACTTTTTGGCCCAGTGTTTGCTAGGTCTTCCCCTTCTGCCCCAGTACCAGTTCTGCAGGACTGGCCCCTTCCCCAGAACCGCCTTTGGTCCCGGGCTTAACTGTTAAGCGACAGCTCCTTTGCTGGACCCCCTCTGACCGGTCTTTGCAAGCGGGGCTTCTGAGGTGGTTGTGCAGGTTAGGCCTGCGGCAGAGACTGGATCCCGTGGCCCCAAAGCTACTATCCTCACCCGAGCTTCCATGATTCGAGTACTTTCCCTGGCGTTCATGTGAACGAAACACTCGATTCAATTTAACTCCTGGGTATGTTTGATGATGTTAGTCAAAGGTTTAAAAAGTAGGCCCGTGATAAATGACGACTCCAGGAGCTTCCACCATGCCCCCTGGCTGACTCACTCCAGGACTCACGGATGCTGATTCATCGCCTCCTGGGGCACAGGGTGGAACAGCCCCCCCCACCCCCCACGTGTCAGACGAACTCATTACAGGATGCAGAGCCTCAACTTTATCCCACCGAGAGGCTGGGGGTTTCAAACAGCTGACTCTGAGGTTAGCCACCCACGGTGCCATCACCTAGACCCCTGGTAAAACAGCCTGGGGGAGCGACAGGACGTCCATGGTGACAGAGCGTCAGCCTCCCGCTGGCGGGGACTGTGGATACAAAGGAGCCAGGTGGCGTGGGACTGCCGGACATCTGTCTGTGGTAGAGAGAGTTTTCACCACTCGGAACCAGGGACCAGGAGATCAGATTCTAGCTTGACTGTTGTCTGTAATTTCCCTGCCAGGCTACGTTTCCAATAAGCAACGAAGACGAATTACCTGAGTTTACTGGGGGCCAGATACCACCCTCGCCTCCCCCCCCAAAAAGTCTGACTTATCCACATTTTAGCTTCAGGCGGTCATGATCTTTCACACAGCTGTTGTCGCAACAGGATGCTTATATTATTTTGAGTCATTTGTTTAACAAATACGGAAAGGCTTATTCTGCGCCTGGGCACCGTGCTAGGTGCTGGGAGGGTGCACTGAACAGGAGAGACCTCGCCCTGCCTCCAAAGAGCTCAAGGTCGGGAGTGGTAGCCAGACACTAACAAAGATCACTTCCCAATGCCGTGGTTACGCGGTGTATTTCGGACTGAGTGCTGCGAAGACAAGTTCAAGATGCTTTGCAGCTAGATGGAGTCCTTGGGCGGTACAAGCAGTCACTATCCTCACGTGCTAACCGAAGGATCAGAGATTCTAGTCTGACTACATGCACTGGAGGGGAAGGGGGGGCTATTTCTGAAAACTTAGCCTCAGAGACCCTTAGGGAACCCAGTTCTATTCTGACATAAGGCAGGCTGGCCGTAGAATCTGAACCGACTGCAACTGGATCTTGAGTCCAGACAATCTCAGGACTCAAAGGGTGAGCAAGTGTCTCACGTAAATGGTTCATTTTCCCTCCTTTTCTGAGACTCTTCCTGCCTCCTCTTGAGGAGAACCTTCCAGAGCTAACCGATGCCTCCCTTTGAGTCGGGAGGCAGGCGATAAGAAGCACAGGGAATGCTGGGAGCGAAGGCACGTCTACCAGGCAGAGAGACGCATGGGCCCGTGTGCGTACACATGTACACATGCGCCCACCCGAAGAGGACCCAGGAAATGGGCCCTGGGGGGGTGGGAGAGGAAGAAAAAAAATGAAATCCAAACAGTCTTTTTCACCCCGAAAACATATAATTTTGTGTAAATTTTTACTTTAAACATCTCTCTTTTCCTGAGCCGCGATACGGGCCCTGTCAAAGCCAGGGCCAATTACTGCCATTAGGTCCCCATCATGTCACCGCTTCTCCCCCGTCAGGAAGGCCCTTGCCGCGCAGGCCTATAATCTGCAGTCACTTTCGCTCCATCACTTTCAGAAGGAACAAAATTGTTTTGTGTGTGTTTTTTTAAAAGGGCCTTTATTTGGCCCCTGTCAACCCTGAAAAGAAGAGAGAGAAAGAGAGCGAGGGGGAGAGAGAAGAGAAAGAAAGATTGTTTAAGTGTTTAACTGTGAGATTGCCAACAGGGAGCACGAGCAGGGGCCGCCCAGCCTGCCCAAGGGGCATCCACCCCCAGAGCCCTCCTGGCCACCTGTTTTCCTCTCTCCGAGCGCTGCCCTCAGCCAAGTTCCTTCCACTCCCAGGAGCGCTCTTCCCGAAGCATTGGTGGCCTGGCCACGGGCTGCTAAGACCGTCACAGGCCCAGGCGCGGGGCCACCCTCCTGGGCTTCCAGGTCCCTTGGGCAGCGAGTGCGCCCAGAGCAGAGGGCCTGCGCAGCATCTCCGGAATGGCCAGGCGCTGACGTCCAGGGGCCGAGGGGCGGCTTCAGCCACGGCGGGCGCATGTGTGTCCGAGGAGAAGTGTGCGCTGCCGGGTTTTCAGCGGTTGAGCATTTGGGTGCCAATCGCACCCCGGGGGGACGCGGGCGGGACCACTCCAAGGCAGAGGCTCACCCTTTTGGAAGCCACGTCCGTCCGTTCAAGGCCTCCACCGCCCCCAAAGCCTGAAGCCAGCAGATGCCAGGGCCTTCGCATTTGCAGGGCTCCCCCTCAAATAGATTACTAAGGCACCCCCTCCACGCAACACACACACACACACATTTATTGAGGTGCCACAACAGCTTCTGCAGCAGAGTGGGTGACATGGAAGCTGGTGACAGGAACTAGACGTGCTGGTAGAAAAGGGGCAGCCTGGAAGGTCGCTCTGTTGGGACTGTCCCGCTCCTTGACTGAACGGGGACGGGTCTCCAACCCCTTCCGCACCCCCCCCCCTCCCCGACGCTCCCACTGCCTGGGTGCCCTCGCTTCATTTCCTCCCATGGATGAAGGCTGAATCCCAGCGCCCCGCCCAGGACAGATGCTCTTCTCGCTCGGCGGTGACACCTTTCCTGAAATCTGCAGACAGTTACCCCAGCCCCAGCCCAGCCAGGCAGGCCCAGCAGGCCTCTCCACTCCCGCCGCCTCCGCCGTCACTTAGCCAAGCTAAACAGATTTAGCTCCTTTAATCTTTCCTCATTAGCTGGCAATCTGGAAAGGAAACAAATGCTCACCCCATACAGGTTCAAGCTGTTGCTTTAACCTTGTAAAAGTGTGCAGGGCGCTGGGACTGTGGAGTCCGGTAGGATCATTATCATGAGAAGCCACGCCCTCCCCGCTCTTTCCCTAGGCGCCCCCCCCCCCCAGAGGCCTGTCTCACCCTTTTGGAAAACACCCCCATGTGTCACCTCCCTTCCAGGTCCAAGCACGTCACACCCCAACCCCTAGGCACACAGTCAGTCCCCTTAGCGGGGCAGCTGCCCAGGTCTGCTCAGACCCTTCAAATGCATTCATGTTTCAAAGGCACCCCTTCCACGCAACACACACACACATACACACACACACACATGTGTTCACAACAGGCTTCTGCAGGTTCCCGCATTACCCCTGAGGCACACCTACCTACCAGCCTCTGCAGCTACATGCACTTCCTCCCAGCCCCAAGTGCGACCTTGTTCAATAGGCACTGCATCTCCCTTTTCTCGGAGTGTCTCTCTCCCCCTGCACGGATTCCCTGCCATGGAATTTTCGCCTTTCATTGCAGCTTTCGTTTACATACCGACACCATGGGCGAGAACCTGAAGCTGCTTGAACAGCAGCCACTTGTGGCACACCCATTACCGCACATCTGTTTTTCTGTTTCCAATTTGATCACTTAGTGCTAGTCTGTTTGGTGTGGCTTGGCCCTTAGGCACATTCACACACACACACACACACACACACACACACACACACACCCCTCAATTCGGCTTTCCTCTGGAAGATGACAGATTCCCCCCACCCCCCCAACCCCTTCCCACTTTCATTGTCTCTAGCTCCAAACTGACTGCACGGACATTTATGTTTTCAGAACTGTCCTACCATTTTTAAGAAGACAGGAGTCACACCCGTTTCACTTCCCCAAGCTCCTGATGGCCCCTTTTCCTTTCTATGGGTTTCCAGACATAATTATAAGTGGTTCAATCAGTGCCCCGCTTAGCATGTTCCCAGAACACTAGCCTGAAGGCCGCATGATGGATGTCATCCCGGCTTGCTGATGGGTGAAAACTTCACATTTTCCGAGGATTCTCCTACCTGCTTTCTATCAGGAACGATTTTTTGCACCGTCTGCATTTACTTCCTAATTACCCAAATTCCTTTTTGTCATTTTTCTTCTTAAAGACTGATCTAAAAAATGAGCCGAGCCGCTCTGCCCTGTAGGAGGTAAGATGAATCTCCCACTTCGCTTCATTTATTAGTGGTCTATATGCTCACTGGTCCCCCTCCCCCACTTCCCTCTTTACCTCACTGGCAATAGATCGCTAAGCATGTTTATTCCCTTTAACCCTTCATGATGGGTTAATATTTCTCTCCATTTCCTCTGCTTCGGTCTTTCACACACTGGCCCCAAGATTTATTCACGGCCAATTCCTTTTCTTCTCTCTCTCTCTCTCTTTTTTTGGCAGAAAACTCTAGGTGGCAACCCCACCTACAGCTATTCAAGCTAGGCAAGGGCATCTCTTCGCCCTCCTTCCTCATCAGAACTGGCTGCCGTTCCTAATGTCTACACTCGAATCTTCCCTTCAGGGCTCGGACATGGCCAAAGAGCCTTGAAATACTGGAGCACGGTGAAGCTGGCCGCCTCCCGTCCCCCTCCCCCACCTTTCTGAAGGGATCTTAACCATCATCCCCACTCCGTGCCACTGCCAACGTGATCTCCCACCAGCCAGCCCCACGAGCTTTGGGTGTGGAGCCCAAAGAACCACTTTCAGTCTCAAAGCAAGAGTCGGTCTTCATCCGACCTCTGGGAACTCTTGGTTTCCATGTGGTCGACAATCTTTGTCAGTTGCTGTCTTTCCCCCTTATCTGCTCGTTCACCCACTCATATTCTCATGTACGAAGTACCCGAGTGCCCATCTTAAGTACTGGTGGCAGATTCACGAACCAAACAGCAGGGTACCCACACTCCTGGCATTTAGGTCGAGTGGAGAAGACCTCCCCCGTGTGTAAATACACACCCCAGTGTTCTGGCAGGGAAGCATGGTGTGCCAGGAGAAAGTCTTCAGTTTGCCTTGGGAGGCAGGGAAGGCTTCTTTGAGTAAAATGCGACTGGGAGGAGGAGGATGTATGACTTGGGTGAAGTGCAAGGTAGAGAGAGAGAGAGAGTTCCAGGCAGAGGGAGCAAATGTCCATGAAAGTCTTGAGATGGCAAGCGTGTCCATCTCACGGACCGAAAGGAAAAAAAGTGGGCTGAGCCGCTTGGGAGGAGAGGGGAGAGCGGTACGGGCGGAGGCTGCCGAGTGGTGCTCAGAATTGAGCATGGAATACAAGGTTTGGAAAGGGAGATCGTGCTCCCCTGTGCCCCCGAGGACTGGAGGGAGCCACTCGTTTCCATGACTCTTCTATCCTCCTCCCCTGCCGCCTTGATGGAAACCAGGGCTGGCGAGACATGGCGCGAAACCACTGGCTGTAGTTCCTCTTCTGCCTTAGCTAACTCGAGCGGGCCTGGGCCAGTGAGCTTCCTGAGTTCCTTGTCTGTACATGGCACTCTCTGATCTTTGCGGCAAGAACGTGCAAACGAGACAAGTTCATTAAAAAAAACAAAAAAACAACTTGCCTCTCCTCTGGAGTGGAAGTCAGGGGCAGGAGGGGGTTGGAAGGTCTCTGGGTGGGGTCTGGCCATTTGGAAATGGCCCCTCGGGGATGCCGATACGCCAGCCAGGGAATGTCTTATCTCTCTACTTTCGTCCCCCTCGAGCTTCACTTTCTTCATCAAAGAAGAAGAGGATGAATCCAGTTCATCGACCCTCACCACGGAGAAATGCCTTTGAAAGCGCTAGGATGTTCTGCAGGTATCAGCCTGCGCCTCCGAGGAGACGGCCTGGGACCCCCCTAGAAAAGGAGGTAGTTGGACTCTGCTACTACATGGGGGAGGTGGTGAGTTCGCAATGGACCCCCAGACGCCTACAACATGGAGGGAGGTCTTCCCAACGGGGGACCCGGGCAGGGGTGACGGCCCGCAGTGGTGCTGTGGTTTCTGGGTGTGGAGGCAGAGCTGGAGAAGACCCTGAATCTCAAGGCAGTTGGAGAAGCCTTGGACCCGTGGGGCGGGGGCTCTGCTTAGGCCGCTGGCCAGTGGATTAGCACACCCAGGCCAAATACTCCTTCCAGCCCTTCCCCGAGTCCCCGTCCGTCTCCAGGACCCTCATCCCGACCGACCGAGGCCAGAAACCTAAGAGCAGCATTTCTTGAGGGAAGCTATAGAGGACTAAAGTTCTTTCTGCTGGGCCGTCCACCTACTGCAGTGCACCTGCTCAGTCTGCCCCTCCCCCGACAGCCCCCTGCATCCCTCCCTGGGGTGCTCCCCCTGGAGATGGGAACACAAGCCCAGGTTCTTCCCAGATTGGACTTGGACCGGAGGACACCCAGAGAGCCAGAAGGGTCCCCTGAGCCCAGGGTGCCCCCCACCTAGCGGGAGGAAGCAATCCCACCCCTCCCCACCCCCACCCAGCCCTGCTTCAGGAAAGAAAGGTCATCCATCCCCTCCTCCTCTCCCCCACAGCAGCTTTTCAAAGGTTAAATTCAAGCAGCCCGCCCCCCCCCCACGCCCACCCCCAAACAAGAGAGGAAAAGTTAATTGAAAATGCTGTTTAATTTTTCAGCTCCAGTGGATCCTGCCCCAGCACAGATGGCTCCCCCAGGACGGTCTGTCCCAGGGCCCATCTCCACCACTCCATTGCCAGCCCCCTCCCCGCCCCAACCATGGGGGCAGAGGCACAGTCAGCAGTGTGGCTCAAAAGGGAGAAAAAAGAAGAGGGAGTGTGTGTGTGTGGGGGGGGTGTATGGGTGGGGGGGGGACCTCCACACAAAAGAGCATTCTGCCCCTTGGTTCCCTGGCCCAGAGAACAATGCTCCCGACTTGACTTGATCCTTTCATAAAGAGAGTTTCTGGTGTTAGGAGACAGCCGCCCAGCGCCCAAGCCGCCCACACCGGCCACTTCACTGCCCACCACCAACTGCTGCGCTGGCTGGGCTTCATTCAGCAACCCCCTCTGCGTCCAGCTGGAAATGAGTGCGGGACCAACCCCCATCCCACTCCAAGCCTGCCCGCTACTTGTTGCCCCCCTAAAGGCTCTGAAGGGCCCCCGAGAGGCCAGCCAGCTGAGATGAAAGGCTGGGACTCTAACTGGATTACCCCATCCAGTCCCAGGACTAAAGAGGCCAAGAAGCCCTAATTAAAGCCATCCCCCTTTCCCCTGCCCCCCACCTCCACCCCCATCACCACAGCATTTCTCCTTTCATCCCTTGTTCCCCACTTTGTTCAAATTTCCGCTACCCGTGAGTTACTGGGCTCTGGAGAGGTGGGGCGAGCTGAGAGATTCCTGGAGCTTAAAGCCACCGAGGGCCAACTGCTTGGATTTGGTCATCTCCCCAGTTGCAGGAGAGAAAGAGAGAGAGAGAGAGAGAGAGAGAGAGAGATCCTAGAGGAGGAAGAGGAGTGGGTGCCAGAGAAGCAAAGTTGATGGCCAGAGGGCAGGAGGGGAGGATGGGGGGCGGGGGGGAGAGAGACCTCAGCTGCACCCGAAGGGGATGCAGGCCAGGGGACTTGCCCTCCTGGCTGCCAGCATGAAGAAGAGCGACCGTGGTCCCCTTCTCCAAGGAGAGCTGTGGGGATGCCCGTCTCCCTCCTTTCTCCATCTTTGGGGCAACCCAATTCTCCCCTACTCCCACTGCCTTCTCCCACCCGGAAAGAGCCACTTTCCTGCAGCCAGAGACCGTGGTGGGCCCACGAGAAACCTCGGGCGTCGGGTCTTGGCTCATTGTTTTCAGCCCCGCACTCCGCTCCTCTTCGCAAGTCCACAGGCAGCGCTCATGTTTTGCCTGGTCCCTCAGCCCACACGGAGATGGAGTCTGGAAGGAACTTCTGTTTCTCCAAGCTGACTGCCGCTCAGCAAGCTGGCGAGCAGACTTAACACAAGAGCCCACGTCTCCTGACTCTCAGCTCCTGCCCGCTGACCAGCTCCCTGGAGAAGTGCGGAGTGAGCCAGCAATGTGCCCCGGGGTGCAATTGCAGACCTGCCTTCCGTGAGGAGCCGCCCCTCCACGATGGGGGATTCCGGGCTCTGGGGGATGGCCCGCTGCGGTGAAGTGGGTGAAGTCCAGGAGCACCCATTCCTAGAGGGAGCCTGCTCGCTGCTGTGGCCTGTGATGGCAGCCTCCCTCTGCAGACAATGGCAAGGTGGGCAGGGCACATGGCAGGCGTGGTCGGTGACCTTCCTGCCTGCCTGTGAGAGGGGTGTCGCGGTGGCCACTGGGAACAGTTGCCCTTTCCCACCAGGAGAAAGGAGCTGGCAGACCCTGGCCCCCTGAACACCCAGCCCCCGGTGGTCCCCAGAGTATGACGGATGGACTGTCAGCCGGTGAGGTGGGTCCTGCAGGGAAAATGAATGTCCACCCTCGTGCCAGGGTCTCCCTTCCTTGTAAGAAATAAAAAAAGACTACAGCCTCTGGGCTGGGGGTGGGGGTGGGCCCGCTTGGGGGCCCAGGCCGGACTGGGATGCTGGATCCACTGCAGAGGAAGGTCCTTTTGGACCTGTTTGTTTGTTTTGTTTTGTTTTGTTGCTGCCAGAGCGGGCTCTGAGGATCTCGAATTGAAAGGAAGGCAGCGAGGGGACGGGCTACCTAGCTGAGGTGTCCAGGGGAGGGGGAGACTGATCCCGCCACCCAGCCCAGGGCGGAGACTGGGGCAGGGCATGGGGGGGAGGGGCGCAGCGGGGATTGGAGGGAGGTCAAGGGAGGAACGAAGAAAGAGGCAAAAAGAAAACCCCAGCAGTGCTCCATGTCGCATTGTTCATGCCCAGCCCTTCAATTTGCTCTCTGCATTCTCCTGCCGCGGGGAGAATGTTACGCTGGCTTAAGGGACAAATCAGACACAAAATAAAGGCCCACACTCAGCAGTAAAGCAATTATCGCAACATTTTATGCCAGGACTGTTCCTTTTGAAGGCAGCCTGGTGCTACCCGCATGTACCTTAACCCGTTCCTAATAACCATAAAGTTACCATTATTTACGGTACAAGACATTAAATAAATAATGCAAACTCTGGCCGGCGAGCGTCCGTGCAGAGCCAGGCAAGAGGGCTTCCCTGCTGTGGGCCGGCCGCAGGGGTTAACCCTGGACAGGAGGGATGTGGACAGCAACATGTCCAGAGGCTGTGGGGCTTCCCTCTGCCCTCTTCTCTGGGGGTCTGTGCAGAGACAAGAGGACAGAAAGCCTAACTTGGGGGTGAGAAGGGACGGGCAGAAATCAGCTAAGACTTGACAGAACTTAGCCCAAAGGGATTCCAGGCAGGACCTGCATGGTCAGAGTCATGTGTCCTGTAGCTGCCTGGGCTGGACCCTGTCCCTCGCGGAAGGAACTATGTGGTGTGGAGGAATCAGCATGTACTTCTGAGTGAGTTAGATGTGGACTCAAATCCTGACTGCCATGTACAGGCTACAAGCCCTTGTATAAGCCCCAGTTTCCTGTTGGATACAGTAGGTAAAATCACATTCAGCTTGGGGGCGGTGCTGAAATCTGGGTGGTACAATCATGTCACCCACTCCGCTGCTAACCACAAGGCCAGAGGTTTGAGTCTCCCCCAGAGGAGCCTCAGAAACATCATCCCACGAAGCACAGTTTTACATAGAGACATGTCCCCTCAGAGTCAGCGAGAAAGCAGTTTTCTTCGGGGGCTGCTAGGAGAATAAGGGGTGAATTGGGTCAAGCAAGGACTATAGTGTTTGGCCTGCTATAGAGTGACTTAGTATGACTTTTTCTTTCCCTTTGAAAGAAATCCTTAGCTTCGCTTTCAGAGATCCCTCAAACAATAATTTGATGATATCCGTCTCCAGTGGTCCTCAGGACACTGAATCTTCAGTGTCTCCTTGAAGGTAACAGAGGAAAAAGCAGGAGGAAGTGGAAGAGCCAGGGGGAAAGTACAAAAGATGTCAGCTCCTGAAGATGGACGTAGTCACGTGTCTGTGGCGAAGAGACATCTTCCTGTAGCCAATGAATGCCAAGGAAGATACCCGGTGCCAGGGAAATCAAGGTGCTGGAGGTCTGCAGAGTCTTGCTCTCGAGGTATCAGATATTGTCTGCAAAGCCAGAGCTGGAAGAGGAGACCTGGTTCTCTTCCTCTCTCCTCCTTTCCAATTCTAACCAACCATGTCCAATACTTGCACATCTAGAAACTCCAGAGAATTGAACTGTGGTCCTGGGAGGAACCTCAAAGAGACTAGTCATTCTGAGGGCGCCCTCCCTTTCTCCTCTCTCTGCCAGGCCTCGTGGCACAGGGTCCAGGGGGGCTCGGCAGGACCCCGTGGGCCCAGGGTGATGTGCACTCTAAAGCTTCTGAGAGTCAGCCATTCCTGTCCACACCCTTGAGCAGGTTAGCCTGAGAACTAACCAGAAGATTTGTGGGCTGGGCTGGATTGGCCGGCCCGGCTGGCTTCTACACAGAGGAAGTTCTTTTGAAGGGCATCCCGATCAGCTAACGAATGCTAGCCTGGCCTAGCGAGCATCAGAGACATCCGGAGACCTTGTTAAGACAGAGATTGCTGAGCCCCGAATGCAGGCGTGGCTTGGGGTCTGAGGACTTGTGTTTTCCAAATCCCCGGGCTACACTGATGCTACGGGTGCAGGGGTTAAGCTTTGAGCACCATATCTACCAACTGCCATCAAATCAATTTCAACTTGCAAGGACCCATAGGGTGTCAGGGTAGAAATGTGTTCCAAAGGCTGGTTTGGGGCAAGCAAGTTGCCAGGCCTTTCTTCCAAGGGGCTTCTGGGTGGACTTGAACCTTTCGGTTAGCAGCCACGCCCAGTCATTGGTACCAAGAGGGACTCCAGGCTTTGAGAATAGTACCTTAGGAAACCTTCCTTTAAAAGCCAGTCAGGGTGCAGGGTAGCAAAGATGAAACGTTCAACTTTCTTCTAGTTCTTCAATGCTCCCCCCGCCCCCCACTATCATGATCCCAGTTCCACCTTACAAATCTGGCTAGACCAGAGGATGTACACTGGTACAGATAGGAATCAGAAACACAGGGAATCTAGGACAGATGATTCTTTCAGGACCAGTGGCGATACCGGGAGGGTGGAGGAAAGATGGGGTAGAAATGGGGAATTGATTATAAGGTTCTACATACAACCTCCTCTCTGGGGGATGGACAACAGGGAGGTGGGTGAAGGGAGACATCAGACTGGGTACCATTTGACAAAATCATAATAACTTATAAATTATCAAGGGTTCATGAGGGAGGGGCGAGCAGTGAGGGGAGCTGATACCAAGGGCTTAAATAGAAAGCAAATGTTTTGAGAATGACACAGGCAACAAATGTGCAAATGTGCTTGGCATACAATGGATGGATGTATGGCTTGTGATAAGAGTTGTATGAGCTCCCAATAAACCAATTGGGGGGGAAAATCTCCCTCTCATGAACCCCTCTTCATGCCTTCTGTTGACGTGAGATCAGGCCCTGAGCGGTGAGCAGAGACCTGGGCTGGCTCTCCTGTTGGGTGGTAGTGGAGGGGATGGGGCATTCCTCGCCGCGCCTCCTGGGTCTGGCACAGAGCTGGACAGAAGGAATGCTTGCTTCCCCAATAAGCCAAACTCGCTGCGCCCACGCCGGCTCCGAGGGTCCCTCTAGGACAGGGTGGATGGTCCTGGGTTTCTGAGCCTGAAACTCTTTACAGGAATAGACTTCATCTTTCTCCCTTGGAGCCACGGGTGGTTTCGAACTGCTGACGCTGCATGCGGCAGCCCACCCTGTCACCCCCATGCCACCAGGGCTCCACGCGTAACGCGAGACGAATGACGTTGGTTCCGCCAGACGAGGACGAGCCACCGGCAAACGCTTATTAAATTAAGAGCAGAAAAAAGTGACGAGCCCTATTCCCATCTTCGCTCGTCTGGTGCCTCCGACGGCTTGCCTCTCCAGCGCTGCCAGGCTGGGGTTGCAGGACGGACTCTGGGACCCTCGTGGGTGGAGTCATGGCCCGTGGACCAAGGGAGACAGTGGCGCCGCTCAAGATGGTTCGACAGGGCTCCCCAACACCAAGCCTTGCTGCGGTCTTAGCCAGGAGATGGGATGGTCACCGATTCCATGAGGGCGAGGACTCGGGAGACTCTGTCTGTGACCGAGGTACCATCAGGTCTCCAGGAGGACTCCGGCCGGGTCCCTGGCTGTGGCGCCTCCATCCCTTCTTTGTCTCCCGATGTAAGGGAATAGGTTGTTTCGAAGACTGTGGGAGCTCTAGGTCTTGCTATATTCCTGGAGGCACGAAGGTGCAGACGAAGGTCAGCGGAGGCCCAAGGCAGCAAAACAGCTGCTTTCTGGACCTCAGGAGACCCCTGAGTCACCCTAGCCTCTACACACACACACACACACACACACATACACACACACACACACCCTGGCTTAAACTTGCTCTGGTCACAAAGTCAGTCCAGACAGCTGCTCTGCTGCTGGGACGGTGTGGGGTGGGGATGGAGAAGAGAGTGGGAGGGGACTTCATTCTTTCCTGGCTTAAAAAGTCAAAGGCCCTCATGGCAGGGCAAAAAGGAAGAAAGGAAATGGCCCAGCCTGGCCCTGTTCTGCTTCCCCTGCCAGGCAGTCTCGAGGGCTGGCTCGTCTGCCACCACTGCGCTGTCTCTGTGAGGGGAGCTGGGACCCATCGGCCAGCCCAGGTGTCCCCCAGTGGACAAACGCATGGATGGAGGATGGATGGACGGGCCTGCACACAGGACTCTATGTGCCAAAGCCACCGCTTCCCTCTCCAAGTTAGCAGGAACCTTTCTCCTTCCTCGTGCTTTCAACAAAAGCCAAACTCTTTCCCGGGGGCCAACCTGATTGAAATTCAAAAACTTTCCTGGGCCTCTCCACCAATCTCTACTCCTCCCCATATTGATAGCTGCTCACCCCCACCCCCCAGCCTCCCCACACCCCCCTCACCCCTCTACCAAGCAGAGTCAAAGCAGCAGACAAAGGACTCTCTCCACCCCCTCGCCCCCAAGCACAAGACTCTCCCTTTGTATCATTGTATCACTTCAGGCTGGGGGAAAGGAGAACTGGCTCTGGGCTCTCCATTGTCTCCCAACCACCCCCACCCCCACCCCAGCCCCACCGCCTGCAGGCCTTGCCCCAGCCCTGCTTAGTTGGGCAAACCAAGGGGCGTTGAGATTGCTGTGGCACTCCAAGAGAAGAACCAAGCGCAAGTGTCGGCCTGACGGACACCTGCCCCTGGATCCCCAGTCCCACCCTGCGGCCTCACGGGTGGTCCTAGACCAGCTGACGCAAGTGTGCTCCCTGAATCTCTTCGACAGCAGATGGAGCTCCTCCCCTCCCTCCTCTCTCTTCACAGACCAACTCCCTCCCTGGACAGGAACCATCAGAACGGCGGGGTGGGCCCTGGGGAGGGAGGGGGCCAGGTGGTGTCCAGGAGCCTATTAGAAAATGGAGAAAAGCAGCCAGGGACGGGGAGATGGTCAGGACAGCAGCCACCGGGGAGGGAGGACTTAAATACTGTTCTATTCATTAATTAATCAATCAATGGATTCCACAAGTATGTATGGAGCATCTCCCGTCCGGTGGTTGGAGAGCAGAGCGTGTCATATGGATATTACAGAGTGACACAGGTGTGGGTCGGGACAAGGTTTGCGGCAGGAACACCAGAGTCTGCGAGGGCGGGGAGGGGGGATCGCTGGAGGAGAGAAGGTCAGGGTTCAGAGGGAGCCGGGTCTGAGGAGTCCTGCTCACAGAGTGGTCCTCGGGCCTGCGGAATCGGAAATCCAGAGAACACAGTCTCACTCTGTGTTAACAAGCCATCTCGGGAGATGCGGCCAGGTTCGAGTTGGATGGGCGGCTGGGACGGCGGTGTGAGAGATGGGGTCGGACCCTGGCAGTGACTGTCCCCCAGAGCTGCACCCTGTACGAGTCGCCTGGCAAGCGGCGCACGCCTAGCGGTGAAGCTGAGGCAGCCCTCGGGCACCGGTGAAGTCAGGACCTGGCAGGGCGGGAGACCTTAAGGATATTCGCTTTTGTTTTGCACGTGTCTGATGTCTTAGTTCTGAAGGGCTGCCGTAACGAAATATCACAAAGTGGATAGCCTTTACAGAACAGTTCTGGGAGCCCCGACGTCCACATCAGAGTGTCAGCTGTGCTGCCTCCTTCAGAAGACTTCGAGAAACGGGCCCAGTGCTCTCACTTCTGGTGCCTCCTGGAGGTCCCTGGTGTTCCTTAGCTCCTGTGTGTTTTCCACGGCAGTCTTCCCCTGGCCTGGCATGTGTGTGCCCAGGCCCTTGTTTATAAAACACCCTTCAGGTGGGATTAGCCTCCACCCTACTCCGATATACTTTAAACGAACTGGTCACATCTCAAGACAGCCCTGGTGATGTGTGTGTGGGGGGGGGGGGGGGGGGGAGGGTTGTGGTATATGTCGGGCTGTCTGTATTGCAAGGTCAACAGTTCAAATGCGTCAGTCCCTCAGAGTGAGAAAGACGAGGTTTTCTCACGTCCATCAGGATTTACAGTCTTAGAAACCCATTGGGGTAGTTCTACTCCATCCTATAGGGCCACGAGAAGCCAGAATCTCCTTGATGGTAGTGAGTTTGGTTTGGGGTAACACTATTTCCCAAAAAGGTACATTATAGGTTCTGGGGACCAGAAGCCCTGATGGTATAGCAGGCCACACACGCGCTGGGTGGCTAATCCGAAGGTCAGCAGTTCAAATCCTCCAGTAGCCCTCAGAAGAAAGAGAAGGTTGCTTGTTTCTGTGAAGATTCACACTCTCTGAAACCCTAGGGAGTACTTCCACGCCTCCCTATAGAGTCCCTAGGACAGAACCGCTTTAGGGACATAATTCAACCCATAACACCTCGTGATTCCAATATGCAGCCGAGGCTAAAAACACTAGCTTCTGGGATACACAGAGCCCTCTTGCGAATGACTGCCTAGCAAATAAAGGTTTCCCGAGAGACTGGAAGCTTTTGGTGGTGAGCAAAGCAAAAGAACAGGATGAGATGGGTGCTGGGGCAGATGTGGGCATGAAGCCGAGGATGTCATCAGGAAGATGTGGACTTCTGGGTTTGTCTCTTCACATATGTCAATGGGGCTTCTCATTGGAAACCAGGAAGAGACAGTTTGGGGAAAGGTAAAGCTACAAATGGAAAGCAATAAGGATGTCTACCACCTACCCAATACTCACTAGTAAATATTGCTCTGATTCTGCCTTCCCGAGGTCCAGGAAAGCTGTTTTGGTTACGGCCAAGTAGCTCACTGCCCCATTCCTTCCAGCCAGTGGCTTCCGGGGCCAGAGCAAGCTTCCCCCAGTGGCTTCTGTGTTACGTGGAAGCACAAGCTGCTTTTCATGTAGTGAGCTGCTTGATCTCCAGGTCTTGCCCAGATCCCCTGGAAATTCAGGGAAGAAGAAATAGGATTTATTTTGGGGAAAGGATTATTCTAAGGAGCTAGGTGGTGACGTCAAGCATTGTTATGGGGCTAGATAAAATAAGGAGATTTGGGGAGCCACATAACATATGCTCCATAAACACAAGGATGAGGGAAATTGTCAAGCCTGAGGGAGTGGGGCGATTATCACATACTGCCTTCTACTGAAGAAGACTTCACCGGGGCAGATGATCTCACGTAGCAGCACTAAAGCCAGGAGAAGGATGAGCACAGAGTGGTGACAGGCCAGTCAGGGATCCTTACACACAGGTGGATGGAAGAAACTGCCATACACAGGAGTCTGATCACGCTGTGGTGAGACCTGGTGTTCACCTAAAGTCTAGGGTCCAAGGTCACTGAAAGGAGGTATTTTATACAGGAGGAGCTTGGTTCCAAAGCATAGAACACTTGGAGGCAGGGCAAGGACTACTGCGCACACAGATGCCAAAAACCAACACAGCCTTGAAGAAAAGATCTAGATCGTGGATAAGAGAGGCTCTGTTGGAAAGGGCGAGGCAAGCACATCAAATATGTCAGTCATACCAGGATCTTTAAAGTCTGCAGAGTGGCTATCTAAGGTCCAACTGTTGGTCTCTCTGTCTGGAGCACAGAAGAGTGATGAAAGTCAAAGATGCAAGGAAGCAGTTATCCCCATGGACGAATGAATCACTTGGGCATCATTCGGCACGACCCTGAGACTAGAAGAACTAGATGGTGCCCGGCGACCACTGCCAACGACTCTGATAGAGATCACCATAGAAAGTCCGAGATAAAGGGAAACAAATTGTGGAGCAAAGCTCAACCTCATAAGGCTGGCTGGGTTTACTGGTTGGACAGAGACTGGTGAACAGCTTGAGACTATGACCTCAGGTTATTCTTCTAGCCTGGGAATGAGCTTGTTTTCAAGGCTCGATTTTCAGCCAGCTCATAGACAGGTCTGTAGAGGGAACAATCGTAATGGGGGAGGTGTGAACACCTTAGAACAATCAACTATTTGGCATCAAAAGCACAGCATTTGCCCAAGGACAGCGTTCCGAAGGGTTAGGAAAACATGGGAATAGAAACCAGAAAGCCAGAGAGGAAGCAGAATAAGAATGTTTGTTCAGGATTGTAGTAATAGAAGTGGAGGGAACAACGAGGCTCTCTGGTCCTGTAAAGATTTACAGTCTCATTAAACCAACAGGGCAGTGTCCCATCGGATCACCCGCATCAGAATTGTCTTATGGCAGTGAGTGTTCTGTTGCTGTTAGTGCTTTTTTGGGGGGTGGGGTGGAGGGTTTGGTCAATCGTGGGAATGAATCAAACAAAATGTGTATGCATGGGTGATTGGAAAACCCATCTGCTTTGTAAACTTTCTCCCGATGGACGACAAAAGGAAAAAGACGGACGTTCGTCAGAGTGGCATTGTTTTAAGGACCCTCCAGAGATGCCTCTGGAGTTTGGAGCGCTGGGTTATTCAGATTATCCGGAATCCAGGGAAAAGGGCAGAACTCGCAACTGGCGAAACCGTCCCAGAGATCCTGACCCCATCCTCAGGGCAGGGGCCCTGGGAGAGTGCAAACCTTCCCTGCAGCGCTCTCCTCCTCCTTCTCCTCGTCTCCCCCAGCAGTTCCCTGCTTTTTGGGGTGGATTGCCAGATGATTCCACATCCGCACGTGGGCATGCTTGATGAAGTTTTCATTTTAGCAACTTCCTGAGTGAACAGGAGAGGCCGTTCTGTGGTGGGGGCTGGGGGTGGGGGAGCAACTAGGAGCCATGCTCTGGATGGTCACACACACCACACACAGCTGTCACACAGCAGCGCATCTCGCAATAGAAAGCCGGGCCGCCCGCTAGGGCGGTGGGCACGGGGGCATGGGTGAAACGTGGGAACTGCTGGAGTGGCAAGTCTCCCCGGTCTCCTGGTGAACACATGGCTTCCTCCCCACCCCGCCTTGCCTCCCCTGTTCTTCTCTTCCCACGGTATGCCTCGCCCTGCAGATTTCCAGCCAAAGCTATTCAGTATCGACTTGGGCATTTCACCGAATCATTTATTCATTCATCCTCATGTCTGCAACATCTCCCTTTCAAGAAAATCTCCTTAACTCCCACCGTGCTGTGGATTCTACAAAGGCCAACGCGTCAGACCCCCAATGCCCCGTTGCCAGCCTCTTCCAAGCCCCACTCTGTGAAAACTGCCTGTCTCCCCAAGTCCTCCAGGACTTCCCATGGCACCTCAAATTTAGAGTCATGAGCCGGACTCATTTTCCTTCCCCTTCGAACCAATTTTGCCTCTGTCACCCAAGTCACCTATGCCACTAAAGCCACCTTGATTCCTTTCCTTCCTCCTACTCCACAATTAGCTAATTGGCCTAGATTATCTCCCATCGAGACTCCAATTAACTTCCTAATTGGAATCTCAGCCTTAATTTCTTTCATTTATCCGCCAGTCTGTAACCATATTGCCCATCAACAGCACGAGCCTGCGACTTCTGGCCCATTTAAAGCCCTCGGGGACGTCCTCTCATCTCTAGGATTCAGTGCAAGCCCTTTGACAAAGCTAATGAAAGTCCTACACACACTTGCCTTCTCCTCCATTGTCATCCACCGGCATCATTCGTTCAACGTGTATTGAGTGCTTCTTATGCGCTAGACATTATTCTACCTGCTGGGATTCAACAGTGAACATAATGTGCCTCTTAGATGCATCAACTTTCTGCTATCCTCTTGGGCAATAGAAACAAAGTTCATTCTGCTTAGAAAGGTCATTATCTTACTCCCCAAATGGCTCCCTTCCCTCACTCCCCCTTGCCTAGCTAATTCCGACTCATCATTGGGATCCTCCTCCAGACTAGATGACCGTCCTCTCCTACCTGTTTCCAAAGCCATTTGTCCCTATCAAAATAGCCCCTTCTGTTAGGATGACTTTTTAAGTTTGCCTTCCTGTTAGATTATAAGTTCCTCAAAAGCAGTCTTTGACAGCCTTTTCTCTCAGTCTCAGTTCTCGTTATTTCTTGTTCTATCTCGTTCTATCTGCTGAGCTGGTTCTAACGCACAGCGTCCCCACAGGACAGAAGAGGACCATCCAGCAGGGTTTGCTCGGCTGTAGTCTTTGTGGGAACGGATTGCCAGCTCTTTCTTGCGCAGAATCACTGGGTGGATCTCAAAAGGTCCATAAAAGCCAAGATCTTCTAGCTCTGTAATCTCTCTTGAGGGTATCGTTCCTTCTCTGGCCCCACTATATCTACTTTAGTTCCAGTTTGCTGTCTCTTTCTTTTCTTTTAAAATTCTATATGGAGATACAATTCGAGCGCAAACTTCAGTGGGCTTAACCTAGTCAAAGGGTGGTGAGACCATCACATGAACTAAATTTGGACACATGTAACCAACCCCCAAAGAAATTCATACCCGTTAGCATCCGCTCAGTCTGCCTTCTACATTCTCTAGAGCGCTTGCTGTTAATTTCCATGAAAATCAACTCCAACCCACATCGATTTACATACTATAGACCAAAACAGTGGTTAGTCCTATGTCATCTTCATGACACCCCCGTTAATCTTTTTTTTTCTGTCTCTATAAGTATGCTTAATCTGGTCGTTTTATACAGATGACAATATGTGTTTTTGTATGACTGGTCGATTTCACTAATATATTCCAAATCCATCCGTGCCGCAGCATCTATGAATACTTTAGTCCTTTTTTTGATGAAATAATATTCAACTGTAAGGATAATACTACATTTTGTTTATCCATTCATCAGTTGATGGACATCTGAGTGGTTTCTGTCCTTGGCTATTATGACTAATGCTGCTGTGAACATTCACGTGCAAGTGTTTGTTCAGACAAATATTTTCTTTTGTTAGGTTCTCCTTGTGAATTGGATGAAGATTTACAGAGCAAATAAATTTCCTGTTCAACCATCTATACACATTTTGTTTCATGTCATTGAGTGCAATCCCCATAACATAGCATCACTTCTCTCTCTTGCGCCCTGTGTTCCCTGCTCCAATTTCGTCTTTCCTAATGCCTCTCAACGTTGTCATTGGATAAATGTTGCACTTTTGATCTCACATGGCTGATTCCTCTAAGGACTGTGTACCTCCTTTATTGTTAGAATTTTCTTCATAGACCCATCTATTGTCGCCTGAAAATTGAGACTGGGTCCGGTCGTGAAAGCTGCCTAAGGGGCATAATCTTGTGGATTCCACCAGTCTATATTTGATCACTAAGCCTAACCTTTTTTTTTTGGGGGGGGGTGGATCACTGCTCTCCGGTGGTGGGAGTAGGAGGCCCAGCCCCACTGCTGGAATTGAACCTCCGTCCCAGCGGGTCGCAGTCCCACGCACAACCACTACGCCACCGGGGCTCAGCCCCACTAAGCCTAACCGTTTTAAACATTTTGTTCCACCTTTTTCTCTTACTCTGTGCTGAGCCTTCGAGTGCGATCCTTTACAGAGCGGTTGGTAGCAGTAGCTGGACATGGTCGAGTTCTTCTGGTCTCAGGGCCGCAGAGGCTCCTGTTCATTGGTGGACATGTATTTTAATTTCTCTTGGGTATATACTGAGGAAGGAAGTTTCTGAATCAAAGGATAACTCTAAGTGTAACTTTTCTTTTCTTTTTTTTTTTTTTGGCATTCTGTCCTGGTGGAAGTAGGAAGCCCAGCCCTCCTCCTGGAGAGCTGCTGCTGGATTTGAACTGCCAACCCTGTGGGCCGCAGTCCCGCACACAACCACTAAGCCACCGGGGCTCAGCCCAAGTGTAACTTGTCAAGGAAGTGTCAGATTTCCTTCTGAAATGGTTGCACCACTTTACATCCCATCAGGATTCCAATAGATGATCCTGTTTCTCTAGAACCAGTCCTGGTACCAATTGTGTTAGGCAGGGTCTTCTAGGGAAACAAAACCGGGACACCTATGAGTACACATAACTGAAAGATTAGGTTTATGTAGTTAGAAGGAATATAATAGCTAACTAGTCCACACAGCAGTAGAGAGGGCTCAGTTCAACATATTTCGTGCAACAGTTGATATACCGCAGGTCCTTCAACTCACACAGGCTGCTGGACCAAGCTCAAGGAAGCAGACAGTGGAGTCTGCCCTTAGGCCAGCAGCAACAGCAGGAAGATGAGAAGTTGAGGTGTTGCAGAGGCCAATAGTGGAGTGCAATGAATCAGGTGGATGAATCCTCAAGCTCCAGCCATGCACACTAGGCAAGGAAACACCATCCCTGCGTTGGCTTGGCCCACAGCAGCGCAGCACACGCGGTCGCGGCAAGGACATGTCAAGGCAGCAGAGTGCTGCTCTGATCACCGAGGAGAAAGAGGGAAGTCTTGGAAAGACATTTATCTCCTTACCCTTCAGTCAAGCTGATTAAACTCTGCCCGCATGAAGCCTCATTGGCACAAGAAACCTAACTATCATGCTATCCTTACTATTATTTGCTATCTGTATTTTTTATTATTGTCGGGCTAGTGGAGGTGAAGAAGCCATCTCCTGTGGTCTTGACGTGCATTTCCTTGGTGACTAAGGGTGTTAAGCATCCTTTCATATGCACATTGAGCATCCGTAAATCTTTAGATATCTGTTGAGATTCTTTGTTCATTTTTAATTGGATAATTCTTTCTTTTATTGAGTTTACTTCCTCCTTTTCCATCTGCATGACTTTTAGTTCCTTTTTAATTTCCTTGGCTACAATCGCCAGTACAATCAATGTTGAATGGAAGTGGTGAGAGTAAACATCCTTGTTTTATTCTCCTAGGGGGACAGCATCAATCTCTTACCATTAAGGAAGTCCTCTTCTATTCTTAATTTATTTTTATCATGAAAGATGGAGAAGATTAGGTGGCTTTCTTCCTCTATTCTTTTAGTATGGTAGATTATATTTGCTACTTTGATATGTTAAATTAGACTTCATTCATGGCATAAATCCTACTTGGTCAAGATACAGTCTTTGCAATATGCTGCTGGATTTGGTTTGCTAGAATTGTGTTGTGGATTTTTAAAGGGTGTTAGTCTACAGTTTTCTTTTCTTGTTATCGTTTGCATGGTTTTGGTATCAAAGTAATAGTGGCCTCATAGAGTATCTTATTTGGGGGAGAGTTTATAAAATATTGGTACTAGTTCCCCTTTACATGTCTGATTGACCTTGCCAGTGAGATTACATTATCCACTTGAGATCTTTCCTTTTTTTTTTTTTAAATTAATTAATTATTTTTTGAGATCTTTCCTTTTTTAATGTAGGCATTTGTAGCTATAAATTTCCCTCTGAGTACTGCTTTAGCTTCTTTCTAAGTTTTGGTATTTGTGCTTTCATTTTCAATCATCTTAAAGTACTTCCTAATCCCCTTTTTGATTTCTTCTTTGACCCTCTCATCATTTCTTTTCTTCAACTCTCCCTAAGAAATGTATTCTGTAGCCCCCTTTGAATTGATATTGCACTTTATCACCCAGATACTTTTATTTATTTATTTATTTATTCTAGCTAATTTTATTGAAGAATATTTTAGTTTAATAAGAATTTATATCTACTCTGTCCCACCTGTTAGGAATACAAAGATGTTTAAGATAAGACACTCTGCACTGAAGTAATTTACAGTAGACTGGAAACGATGATTCTGAAACAGACAATTAGGATGCAGGTTGATAAAACTCAATGATAAATGCATAAAATTCAGGACAATTTCAAAAGCAAGTGATTAGTTCTGTCTAGTTGAATGTTCTTCACAATAGAGGCAATTACTGAGCTGGGTATCTTAAGGAAAAGAGTGATTCGTCAGGTTGATACAATAATGAAAGAACATTTCCCAGACAGTGGAAATAGCCTTTGTCAAGACTTAGAGGAAAGAAATATAACAGAGCGGTTGACACTAATCTTTCTCAGTCTTAGTCTACGGGATTTTGATTAAGCATATTCTTTCCTCGCTCTAATAGGCGACCAGAAACTCAAGCCATTTTCATGTGGTTGAAGCCAAGGCTCTGGACAACTCGATCAGAACCAATGAATGGACAATGTGTAGAATCTTGAGCAATACCCAAAACTCCCAGTTGAAAGCCACTTTCACCTTCCTCGGAATTCCTACAATGTATCGGAATAATTCTTAAGATATCTATCATTAAGAAAAAAGATGTTTATCATGTTCTGTGTCATGCAGTTCCTGCCAGGTCAATGCTGACTCACGGTGGCCCCCTGTGTGTCAAAGTAGAACGGGATTTTCCATGGCTGATTTGTTGGAGTTAGATCACGAGACCTTCCCCCCCTCCCCTCCCACCCCTCCCACCCCTCTGTACCCCCTGAGGCATTTCTGGTGGGTTTGAACCTTCAACCTTTCAATTAGCAGCTGAGCACATGAACGATCTGCATCTCCCAGGGTCTCTAGTTCATTGGTATAATTCTCTCTCAATCGGCATTGTCTCTTTTCTAAGGACCTATTGTGTGTCTAAATCTATTTCTTTAAGCTGAGCCCCAGTGGTATAGTGGCTGTGTGTGGGACTGCGGCCCATAGAGTTGATGGTTCAAATCCAGCAGCAGCTCTCCAGGAACAAGGCTGGGCTTCCTACTCCCACCAGGGCAGTGATGCAAAAAAAAAAAAAAGAAAAAGGAAAGAAAAGAAAAGAAAAAAAAATCTATTCCTTTGAATTTTATTAAAGTCTTATATGATAGAGGGCTGAGCCCCGGTGGCATAGTGGTTGAGTGTGGGACTGCGGCCCACTGGGTTGGCAGTTCAAATCCAGCAGCAACTCTCTAGGAGCAAGGCTGGGCCTCCTACTCCCACCAGGGGGCTGTGATTCCCACAAAAACAAGCAAACAAACAAACAAACATGAATTGTATGATAGAGTCCCTTAACTAGCTTTTCAGCATCCGTTCTTAACAGTATCCTTTCACACCCTTCCTCAGTAGTAATTTAAAACTACACCATGAATGTGCCATGCTCACCTATCTGTTCCTCTCCATATGCTACCCCTTCCATCCAGAATACCAAACCCCAGTCAACTCAATCCAGTAAGAACTTACCGAGAGTGCCAGTCTCTAGCAAAACTGGGCATATTAGTGGAAGGTGAAATCACTTTAGAGTGGTGATCGGCCTCATACAATGGAATAGAGTAGACCAGAAAACAAAGACGTGCATCACATATAGAAATGATAAATACATCTCTGTGTGGTGAACATGATAACCACACTACACTACAGAAACCAGCTTAACTATATCTCTGTGAAACTTTTTTTTCAGTTGGTGGGTGTTAATTGAGTGATGATGTAAAAACACACTTTTCCCTGTAGAGAGAGGTGAACAAAGTCTTAGTTTATAACTCAACCCACCAAACATGCCCATGGGCTTCTTTCCCTGCATCTCCAAGCAGCATGTTAACACCTTGTTCCCAAATCCAGGGTTGGGCTACCTAAGAAGCAAGGTAGGCACAGGCTTATCTGTATTCAAGTACAAATTTATAGTGGACAATGTCACATGTCCCTCCCACGTCCTCCATCAAAGATTCTGGTCCTTAGTATGTTGGCATCTCTCTTTCTCTCTCAATCCAACAGCACCTTTCTACAAACCGACGTCCCCTTTCAAATGTACAACCCCTAACATGGATGGAGTGCCCAGTGAGCAGGTAAGCACCTGTCAGGCTGTGCTTGACTCACTGCTTAGGAAATCTGACCCCGCCCCAATCCCCACTTCTGAAGGAGGATCCCAATTCAGGTTTGAGTCTTTACTTTTGTTGTGACAAATCTTTTGTTTTGTTTTGATTATCTTTTCAAGTCCAATACATAGGCTGGGCCCAAGAGATGGCACTGTTAGCATTTACCAAGCACGTGTTTGGTAGACACTGTTCTGCACGGTCTCCTTCATTCCTTACGACGGCCCTGTTGTTGTCCTTGCTGGCAATCAAGTGGGTTTCTATTCACAGTGGCCCCAATGGGCCCTAAGTCAAAATGGCCCACCGAATATCCTCGCCTAGAACTTTTTTCTTTCTTTAAATAATTTTGTATTGAAGTTTTAGTGAAGGATTCTGCAGACTGCCACCTGACAAGGTCCAACACAAAGTATGCAGTGATGTTAGTGACATCTAACCCAGTGTCCAAATTAGCTTTGTATTCTAGTTGTTCCCATTCTCTTAACGTTCCTGGTCCCTTAGCTTTTCATCTGTGCGTTTGAGAGGTGTTGACCTTGTGATCTCATCCGGATGTTTCTTAAGAAGGGAACTGACCATATCGGTAACATCTTTGGCTTTTGTGTGCCACTCTGCAATATCGCTAAAAGGCCATCTCAGGGGGCCTAGGCTGTCATCTTGATGGGAGGTGATCTCTCAGGTCTTTTCCTCCCAGGGAGCAATTGGTGGCTTCAACTACCAATGTTATCCTTGGATCACTGATGACAGCCCCAGAGGGAGGCAGTCTTCCTGTCCTTTTCATTTTATGGAGAACCCGACTGCCTGTGGAGTCATTGAACTGTTCCAAGGTCACACCGTGGGGAGGGGGTGGAGACACAATCGGAACCCATCGCGCCCAGCTTCCCGGGCCCATGCTCTGAACTCCCAAGATCTATGGTTTCCCAAGTTCGCTTAACAGTCCCACAGACACACATGCATCTCATGCAACAGTGCTGCTGCAAGGAGCTGCCGTCTGTCAAAGATTCTCCGCCCCGTCTACCATGTGGCTCTCAGCCCCCCTTGTCATCCACTTTGGCAGACACCAGCCTGATGTATTCGGGTCCTCAGTCTGTAGGTCAACGTTCATCTACATGTCCGTCGAAACGCTCTGGAGGAGAGAGGAGGAGGAGGGGGAGGCAAACGAGACCAGCGGTCGCTCCACGTTTTAACGTCACTTTTAAAAGGAAGGTGCCTCGTTACTGACCGGGGTTCACCTCTGACTTGGACCCACGCTCTGGTGCCCGCTGGAGACGCTGGGCTTTCTCTGTACTGATGCGTTCGAGGACAAAACTGGGATGGGGCGGGGGTGTCCCCAAGAGAGGCCCTCCCCCTTTGTTCTCAGGGAACGCCTCCTCTGACAGTCCTCAGCGTTGGCGGAGCGAGGGGATGGACAGACAGGGGGACGGACAGACCCTGTCTCAGAAGAGGACAGGCAGCCCGCGAGCAGGCCGGGAGGGCCTTCCTTGGCCGAGTGTCTCCCTCGCAGAGAGAGCGGAGTCAGGGAACGGACAGGAAAAAATGACACAGCCCCCGGCTCAGCCCCTCTCCTATCTGGTTTTACAGACGGGCAATAGCTTTTCCTTTCTGCCCGGGCTGACTTATCACAGCCTTGTTTTTAATGAGGTATAATAAGGGGAACATTTTGTAACAACACGGCTCCCCTATTTTATCCCGCAAACAGCTGTGTCATGCTTGTGGCTGGAAGAATGAATCATATCTCTGCTTGCATATGCTAACGCCCATGTAATTACCCCGGGCGTCTTAAATAAAGCAGGCCCTAAACCTGTCGCTCACATTACAAGCAAACGGTGCAGACCTCGTAACGGAGGCCTCTATCATTACAATTAATTTATCACAGGAGCAGCTGAGATGAGAGGCTAGAATTAAAACCCAGAGCATGGAGAGTCACCATAGTGACACTGAAAAACAGACTCTTGAGAGGTGCTGGCTCCGGCGACCGGCTGACTAATACCTTTCCTGGGAGCAGGCGGCCTGGGTTGGATTTTGTTTTCTTGACATTTTTCCCCCTCGCAGATTTCACCGACGTGACTCCAGTGTGTCTCTTGATTTTAAAACGATGTTGGAGACATTCTACCTGATAGATACTTAACCAGAACTGGGAGCAGGCGCCACCGTTTTCTCATTTCTTAAGCCACCTCCGTGTTCCGGGGGAGCCTCCCGGCCTAGCCACCCGCCCCCACCCCCCCGGGACCGCCCATTTATTTTTGTTATTAGAAAGGAATTTCTCATGACATCAGGTTGTTTCCTTTGAGGGGGCAGGCGATTAGGGGCGGAAGAACACAGCTCGGAGCAGTGGCCTCAAATAGAAAATGCTGCTGGCATCTTCTGGGCCGCCTTTCCCATCCAGGGTTTATCATGGGACAGCAAAGGCTACCTGAGTGACTATTTGCTTAATTCTTCCAAGGAGGGGGCAACCAGGGGGTCCATCCCAGAGGCACAGGGGAGAAGCGGAGACGGATGCCGTAGGCCACTCCTGCCGACCCTGGAGAGACGGTCAGAGGGACGGTGGGAGGTCCCGCAACACTGTCTCAGACCAGGTGGGTCAGTCCCCACCCCGCTTACAGCAAGACTTCTTCCCCGTCCGTGCCTCGGTTCCTTTTGCTAATGGAGCCCACAGCCCCTCTCCCAAATCCAAAGCTGAACAGGTCAGGTCTGCGGACTCAGCCATCCGGGGAAGCTGCTGTGGCAGACGTCATTGACATCATCTGAACTCAGCTCTCCTCTCTCCTGGTTCATTCTGCCTTCTGGGTGGTTCTAAGCCTGAATCAAGCTACTCCGTCCTCACGGAAAGAAGGAGGCCGGGGTGATGCGGGAAAGGGTGGGGTTGGAAGAGGGACAGAGTGATCACCTTTGTCCTTCACACGGCCTAACGCGCCCTCCCTGTCTCTGCTCATCCCGGCCAAGGTCGCCAAGGGGGATCCAGAGGAGGCGGATTCCCGACCGGTTTGCAGTGCACGTGTCATTTTCACAAGAATTCCTCTAGGGGAAAAGGGGCCGGTCAGTTTGGAAGGGAAATTAGGAGTGTGGGGGCGGGGCCAGAATGAATGGGTTCAAACCCCAGCTCCGCTGCTTTCAATCGAGAAACCCTGGGCCAATTGCATGCCTCTTCAAAGACTGGGTCCTTATCTGTAAAATGGGCGGGTAATGCAACTCCATCCCCGGGCTGGACCCTCGCCTATTCCGCATTGGGGAGAGGAGCCCTGGGACTGTCGGGTAAAGGACACGCAGGAAATGTTAACTTTCTTTGTTTTGGCAGCTGGTAACCGAACTCCCGTCCAACTTCTCCTGTCCCCTCCTGTTTCAGCAGAGGGAATGATCCTCTTCCTATTAAAGTCTAATCCCCCACATGGACTCTGGGCCCCTTCGCTTCTGGGTTTTCAAAAACCTCTCCCTCACCCATCCCCGTTCCCTCGCCTGCCCTGTGCTTTGTCAGATGTGGCTACAAGGGGGTTACCAGGGGGTGGGGGTGGCCGCCAGGCCAGCAGTTTGAAGCCAGCAGCCGCTGGACCCGAGGAAGGCGAAGTTTTCTCCTCCCACAGAGGGCCCCTGTCCTATGAAGTAGCTCTGAAGCCGAATCAACTTGGGAGCAGTGCGTTTGGTTCGTTCCCATCAGGCCGCACACAAAAAAAACACCCCACTCTCCATTAACAACTGTCACGTGACCGCACCGGCCTCTCAACCGGCCACTCTATTGTGATCATCTTTAGAGTCCAGCTTCTCCAAAGTGTCGTCTCCAGCTGCTGTAGATGGCTTCTCACCTTCCGCCAGCCCTTCGACTCATGTCAGTTTGCATGCCGCCCTTGTCACGCGACAGAAAAGGCTCTAAGGAAGCCTGTGGGTCGCGACCCCTTCACTGTCACACCCGATTCGTAACAGTAGCGAAATTGCCACTCTGAAGTAGCAACACAAATGATTTTATGGTTGTGGGGTCACCACCACTTGAGGGACTATATGAAAGGGGGGCGGCATTAGGGAGGTTGAGGACCCCTGCTCTAAGGTTATCAGTCTTCTCCCCATTGCCCAGTCTAGATGACACTCACTGGAGAGAGGGGTGGGGAAGTCCAAAGACGGATCGCACTGGGCACATCTGCTGCACAAGACCGCTTTCGAGGGTTGAAGAGCCTAGCGACCAGGTTGAGGTTGGAGGGACCCCTGACCCAGCCACAGTATTTTCAGTGGTCTCACGTGTATGTTGAAGGAAACTATTAAAAGTACCTGTATTAGTTTGGATAGACTAGAGGAACAAATTCCATATGGATATGTATATAAGGAAAGGGTTTATATACAAAAGGAATGGAACACTGAGAAAGCATCCCAACCCAGTTTGGTTCAAAGTTATAAGTTTGATATTAGCCCATATGCTCGATACCAGTTTATAATGTTTTTTCTGACTTACGAAGTCACAGGTCAGTGGGTGCAGAACCCCGGCGCTGGCAGGGGTCTCCCCATGGCTCCTCGCTGCCAGGGCTCAGGGTTCATCAACAGCATCCAGTGGTGGCAGAAGCAACTCATCGCTGGCAGCCGTGTCCACATGGCCTCTCCAGCTTCAGAGGTCTGGCTCCATGAGGGCAAGTCCTGTGGCTTCTTCTCCGCTCCTCAGACACTGCCATCTTGTCTTATCCGTGATTCATCGTCTCTCAGACTCACTCCCAACAACTGGGGAAGATAGCTTCTCATCTTCACGAGGGAAATATCGCGAGGTTTCCCAGAAGTCTCAGGAGAAAGCTATGCCCACACAGAGGCCTCATTGGCTACTCAATGGCTATCTCCAGATTAACAGGCTAGACTCCACTCCTACATTTCAGTCATAAAATTAACATAAACACATGACTGCCACAGTACCCCTGACAGCCTTCGGGCTTGGCAGTTCAAATCCAGCGGCGGCTTACAGGAGCAGCACTGGGTAGTGCCCACGACCACCAGAGGCAGTGGTGCACACACACACACACACACACACACACACACACAGAGTACCTCTGTCTTGGAAATAAATCAGAGTCAGAATGCTCTTCAGAATAAAGTGACCAGCTCTCTGGGCTTTAGCGCCATCTTGTTAGAAACCTCCGAGCCACGAGAGCCAAGTGGAAGAAGAAGAGAATGTGCAGACTGAAGCGCACGAGAAGAAAGGTGAGCAGAGGTCCAAGTAAAGCCCCCATGGGCCCCCACAGAAGCCATAGCTGCAGGGGAGATGGAGCGCCTACGGCCAGGATGCTGGGAGGAGCCGTTGACCGCATACTCGCCCACCCACCGTTTGGGTCTGGAACATTCGATCTCTGCGAGCCCCTGAGAGACCCGCCTGGCTCACATCTCAGCGGTCCAGCTTTGAGCCGCTGCCCCGGACCTCAGACCCCCTAGACTCATAATGCCCTCAGTCGTGGCTCCATGTAATGTGCACAATAAAGCATCTCTTCGGCTGTGTCGGCCGAAGAATCCAAAAAAAAAAAAAAAGAATGAAGTGACCAAATTTTAACATTGGTAAAGCGGAACACCATTGACCAGGGGTGGAGGGGGTGGGGGGAGGAGAGGATGTGTATTCCCTTCCTGTTCTCCCGACGTTCTCTAGCTTGTCGTGCATTCTTTCCAAAAATCGGGACTTTTTTTAAAATGCCGCGGGACGTGGGAAAAATTGTTTAAAATCCGGACTGTCCCGCCCAAAGCGAGACATCCGGTCACTTTACCTTAGAAGGGAGGGTGGCGAGACTTTGTCCCGCACACTGTTGGACATGTTACCAAGAGAGCCTCACGGCCATCAAGCCAATGCTGACTCACAGCCCCTAACGGCCAGGCTTGACCTGCCTGTGTGGGTCCCCAGGACGGTCAGTCTTTACGGGAGTAGAAAACCCCATCTTTCTCACACAGGTGCTTGGTGGTTTCCAACCGCTGGCCCTGTGGTGAGCAGCCCAGCACTTGATGCCACCAGGACTGGGAAAGGCCAGCTTGGTAAAGCAGAGGGTCGGTTGAAAAGAAGATGACCTTGGACAAGGTGGATTGATCCAGTGGCTGCATTGATGGGATCAGAGGCGCCAATCGTCAGGACGGTACAGGACCCGCTGTGCTGTGTTCCCTTCTACAGCGGGCTGCTGGGTCAGAACCCACGCAACGGCAGCTGACCACCAGCGACGGGGATCTGTCCTCAGCATTGGACACAGAAACATCCCCTGAAACATCCCTTCTGCCCTGCCGACTCTTCCTTTCCTCTTCCAGACTGCTAGATGTAGTGACGGCTTCTCCTCAAGGTCGTGGGTCTGTGTCCTTTTGTGTAACGTGTCTCGGTGATTTCATCTGTTTAAGTCACTTTAGATAGTAAAGTGTTGCTAGAACGGAAATAGCAACAAGACAACTAAGATAGGTGACATTGACTTTGGGACGGGGTCAGGAGCAAGAAAGTTGACAGAGAAGACTGGCATCAATACCGACTGGCACGTGTTGCAGTGAAATTTATATATAGATATAAATGTGTACTATGTTGGGGTAAATAAGTGATTAGACTACAATAAACAGAAGGCACAAAATGTCTCTGATGAACTCATGGGAATTAGAGGTGAACATCTTTAGACAAAATATTGAAAGCATAGGGCTGAGCCCCGCTGGCGTTGTGGTTGTGCGCGGGACTGCGGCCCACTGGGACGGAGGTTCAATTCTAGCAGTGGGGCTGGGCCTCCTACTCCCACCACCAGAGAGCAGTGATGCCCCTCTCAAAAAAAATATTGAAAGCATAAGTAGATGGCATTTGACTGCACTTCATGAGTACTATAAGAAAAAGAGAAAGAAATTTGGCTAGTTGGCAGCAGAATTTAGTAGGAATACAGAAAGCCTGGAATGTTCTGAGTTCAAAAATAAAACTTGCTCATTTCCAGCCTCTTAGTAAAAGGGTGTTCCATGAGGATCCATCCTGGACTCCAAGACTAACATCCATGGTGTTTTCACAGTAAGTGAAAATGAGAGGTCTTTGTGAGGCTCGACAGGCAGAAGGTGGCATCGAGTGGGTGAACTAAGTGACTTCAACAAGCGAATGCAACCCCGGAAGTGCTCATTCTACCAAGAGAGTTAGAATACGGCTATCTGGCCAACCAATCGGAAGAGATCCGTATTTAGGCCCATTTCAAAGAACAGTGACCCAACAGCATGTGGAAACCATTGATCTACGTCACGAATCATTGATTGACGTCACCGCCAGGAGCCCGAGTGGCATGCATGGTGGATTGGACATTGACCTGCCGACCTCCAGGTCAGCAGTTTGAAACTACTAGTGGCTCCATGAGAGAAAGACGAGGCTCTCTACTTCCATCGAGAGTTGTAGCCAGAGGGCAGTGATGCCTAAAATTTAAAAAATTTAAAAAATTAAAAAAAAGAGTTGTAGTCTTGGAAACCCACAGGAGCTGTTTTACTCTGTCCTACAAGGTCACTGTGAGTCAGAGTTGACTTGATGGCAAGGTTTTTTTTGGGGGGGTGGTGGTGAGGGTGGGGGGTTTGGGCATCACTGCCCTCAGGTAGTGGGAGTAGGAGGCCCAGCCTTTGCTCCTGTGGAGCTGGAATCGAACCTCCAACCCAGTGGGCCGCAGTCCCGCGCACAACCATGACGCCACCGGGGCTCAGCCCAAGGTTTGGTTTCTGATTCATCGTAAACACCACACACAGGTAAAGTTTTGCTGAAGAAAGCTCAAGATATTTGCAGCAGTGCACAACCAGACCAATGGCGAGAAACACAAGCTGGATTCGGAAGAGGATGCAGAACAAATGCGGATCTTGGATGGATTTCCCCCCGAAGGTGGAGAACACCGGAAAGATAATAGCCTGTGTCTCATTGTCTAGGCAAAGGCCTTTGGCTGTGTGGATCATGGCAAATTATGGATCACAGTGCAAATCATAGAACTTCTGCAATTACTTAAGGGCTCATGTAAAACCTGTAGGGTCATCGACACAGACTGCAGGGATGCTAACTGGTTTAAAATCAGGAAAGGTGCATTTCAGAAATGTCTCCTTGAATCGCACTCATTCGATCTGTATGCTGAGCAAATAATCTGAGAAGCCAAACTACATGAAGAAGAACAAAGCACCAGGGTTGGGAAAAGCGCATTTAACAACCTGCAATGTGCTAATGACACAACCTGGTTTGCTGAAAGCGAAGAGAACTTGAAGCATATACTGATAAAGATCAATGCCTGCAGCCTTCAGAATCCTTGCAACTGGATCAATGAGCAACATTAGATAAAATAGAAGAAAAACCTGGGAGGTTGCCAAGGATTTCGTTTTACGTGGACTCACAATCAGTGTCCATGGAAGTAGTAATCACAAGGTCAAATCTGTTGCAAAAGACCGCTTCCAAGTGTTCAAAAGTACAGCTGTCACTTTAAAGAGGAAAGGAACCTGACCTAAGTATGGTATTTTCAATTGCCAAGTATACATGTAAAAGCTGGACAGTGAATAGGGATAAAGAAGAAGTGATGGCTTTTTAATTATGGTATAAGTGAAGACTATTGAATGTACCAGGGGCTGCCACCAGAAGAAGAAGTAGATCTGTCTCGGAAGGACAGCCAGGAGGTTCTTTGGAAAGAGGATGAGGAGACCTGGTCTCATATGCTTTGGACATGTTCTCGTGTCCAGGACCAGGGCCTGGAATGAGAAAGAGGAAGACGTTCAATGAGAGGGATTGCTGTGGTGGCTCTTCAAACACAGCGCGGGCTGTGGGGATGGCACAGGGCCTGGCAGGGTTTCATTCTGCTGCGCATGGCCTCGCTGTGAGTTGGCACCAACTTGACAGCACCTAACAATGAGAATGGGCCAGGGTGCTGCCTGGGTAACCGAATCAAGACCAATCGACTAACTGACCGGCTCTCTGCTTACGTGCCACCCGAATGATTCTGGACACACATGATACTCGGTCAGTGATGCCGTTCACACCAAACTGTTTTTGCAGACTGTTCCACAAAACTTGATCGGTATATTCTATTTCTGACTTGATGACCTTGAGTCCGCAGAATGGTGGTGCTGGTACTTTCCACCTTCCAGCCCTGCTGCTCCTCACTGCAAGGATCCCCCAGGGCACTGAGGCCAGGAAGCCATGGGCCACACAGCCTGAGAAAGAGAGAGGGTCTAGGCCATCACTGTTCGTCAAGATCGTGGTACAGGCTTCTTATCTAGGCTAATTCTGCTGGGCTGACTTACGACTTTTCTGACTTCCACCCTGCTCAAGACATTTCTATTCAATCTCCAGGCTTTTGTACTTTATTTCCTGAAGGCGGTGTTTTCATCTTTCCAACCCTTCCCTGGAGAAGTCTACACGGTTCAATTTATACCACATTAAGATGCAGTTTGGGCGTCTGGTTCCTTTGAAAGGCTCTTGGAGTTAGGGAAACCCTAAGAAATATGAAGGGAACAGATTAGGGCTGAAGGGTGAATGGAGTAGAGAAATTCTCGTCCCATGTTACACTTGAAGAATGCACCAGGTACGTGGTTATGATGGAAGGGCATTCCCTGAATATGATTGAATACTATAACTTTCTGCATCTTTTCTCATCATGTAGTTTTCAATTTCGTAAAACTTATTCATAAAAGCCACGGTAATCGTCTATAATCTTTGAGAAAAATCTACCACGGCCACCCTTTGGAAATCAGCCCCAATAGTTACCATGACCTTCTGAGCTGACCTCAGAACTTCACTGGCCAAGCAAATCTCAAAAACCACTGTTTGGATTAGATCTTTGTTTGTTTGTTTGTTTTGAAGGTACCCTAACAAGACTAAGAGAAGTGTATTATTGAGAGAACTTGTCTTTAGTCATCTACTAATCACAAAGACAGGCTTAACAGAAAAGGAGTGAAGGGAGACAATGGTCAGTGTAAAACATGAAAGAAATTATAAATTATAAATTATGAAGGGTTCATGATGGATGGAAGGAGGGGGAAAATGACTAGCTGATACCAAGGGCTCAACTAGAAAGAAGATGCTTAAAAATGATGATGGCAACAAATGTACAAATTGGCTTGACACAATGGATGGATTGTGATAAGAGCTGTACGAGCCCCCAATAAAATGATCTATTTTTTTGAAAAGATATGTTTTAAATAAACCTGAGAATGAGTGAACTGGAACTCCACTAGCAATACTTTTTGACTTACCCTTATAACATTAAAATAGTTTAAAAAATAACTAGGACCTGATAAGCTATTGGGAGTGTATGACTGTTATTATCATCTTAGGAAATCATAACTTTACCTTCATTTACTTAACCAGTTACTATTGGCCACCTAATCTGTGTCAGGTCTTTATTATGAAGCACCATGATCAGAGGAGCACATGTGAATGGTGCTTCACTATCCAATGACGAGAAAACAGAGCTTTCTCTGCTCTCCTCCTGGATCCCCCCTCTCCACATGCACACACGCCTCCCCATTACGCTCATTTTAATTACCACCCCAGACTTATTTCTCCCTTCGACATTTACTTTTTTCCGATAGATTACCAAATACGTATGTCCTTAAATAATCAATTGCTCAGTTTCGTTTGCTTTGGAACGTTATAAGAGTGTATTAAACTGTACATATTCTTTGCAACTGGTTTTTCTCACCCAACATTATATTTTTCTAGGAGTTTTCTGTGTTCATTCATGTGGTTATAGTGCTTTCATGTTCACTACTTTATAGTATTCAGTCATATGCATATACCACAATCTGTTTATCCATTCTCTGTTTAATAGACATTTGAGTTATTTATGAGCAAGGAATGCTGAAAACTTTTGCATTCCCATCTTTTGAGGCACATGGGCAAGATTTTCTCTAGGGACTATATGTCGAGGTGCAACTACTGAGTTGTGGGGGGTATTCATAGGACAGACACATGTGCCGCTCTACAGGAAGAGAAGTTACAGTACTGCATGACAGCAGACTTTGGGGTCTATTTTGATGGTTGTGAAGCCCCATAAGCTAGGACAGTCTTTGGCACCATGCATGATCTCAACAGTTTTTGACATGGACCATAAGATGCACCTGACTATAAGACACACCCAGTTCTCAGAGCAGGAAAGTAAGGAGAAAGGTTCTGAACTAAATAATACAAGTGTTCTCAATTGTTCTGGGGCATCACACTTTGGAACCAGAAGACACACCCTCATTTCCCCCCACTTTGGGGGGGGGGCGGGAGGGCGTATTTTTTTCAAAATTAAAAAAATGATTTTATTGGGGGTCTTTACAGCTCTTATGACATTCCATAAATTATTTGTATCAAGCACACTTGTACACATGTTGCCATCCTCATTTCCAAATAATTTCCTACTTGAGCCCTTGGTATAAGCTCCTCTTTCCCCATCCTTTTATTTTTTTAATAAATCACTTTATTGGGGGCTCATACAACTCCCGTCATGATCAATACATATGTCAATTGTATGCAGGCCACTTTTGCACACGTGTTGCCAACATCACTCTCAAAACATCCCCCCTCCACTTAGGTCCCCAGTACCAGCTCCTCATATTTCCCCTCCCTCTCCACTCTCCCTTCCCCATGAACCCTTCATAATTTACAAATTGTTATTACTTTTTCATATCACACACTCTCCGATGTATCCCTTCACTCACATTCCCGTTGTCTGTATCCCAGAGAGGAGGTTATAGGTAGATCCCTGAAATTGGTTCCCCCTTTCTATTCTACCCTTCCTCCCCCCTCCCAGTGTCATCACTCCCTCCACTGGTCCTGAAGGGATCATCTATTCTAAATTCCCCATGTTTCCGATTCCAGTGTACATCCCCTGGTCTAGCTGGATTTGTCTGGTAGAATAGGGATCATGATAGTGGGTGGGAAGAAGCATTTGAGAACTAGAGGAAAATTGCATATTTCATTGCTGCTACACTGTACCTTGACTGGCTCACCTCCTCCCTGCAACTCCTCTGTAAGAGGATGTCGCTTCACCTATTGCTGGGTTTTGGGTCCCCAATCTGTACTCCCCCAGGGAGTACATCTTATGATGCAAAAAATATGATAAAAAATGGACTTGATGTTATGTTTTTCTAAAGTGATGATACCACTGAGTTTTCTCAGCAGCTTATCAAGTGCTACTTATTTTTTTTTAATCCCCTGATCCATTTGCTCATATATTCTACTTTGGGGTTGGTTTTCTTCTTCTTGGTTCCATTATTTTTATTTATTTATTTATCTATTTGGTGGGAGTAGGAGGCCCAGCCTTGGTCCTGGAGAGCTGCTGCTGGATTTGAACTGCCAACCCAGTGGGCCGCAGTCTGCACACAACCACTGCGCCACCAGGGCTTAGCCCCTTGGTTCCATTGTTAACACACCTGAAATGATCACTGTTTCCATGAGTGAGGACCAGCTGGACCACTCAAAGGTTCCCTTTCTTCCCTTGTGAAATGCAGATGGCCACGCCTTCCTCTCTAGAGATTAACATATACAATGTCGGCATCCAGTACATGATAAAGCCCATTACAGAGAAACCCTCTTTTCCAACACACCACTTCATGCACCTAGAAGGTCCTTCAGCACAGGATATCACTGCAAAGAGTGACATACTTACCTTGAAATTTTCAACTAACAAAATTATAAATATAGCTTCATTCTCCAATCTTGTGATGTAGCGCCAAGAACCATGTCTACTGATTGGCTTTCCATATCTCCCCTGAAGAACTCATGTGCACGACATATTGTCTGCCATTCCTGATGTTCTTGTTGACAGCAGAACCAGGACACCGGGCAGTTTGAGCACAGAGGCCTAGAATGTTGTCATGTGGCTTCTTGAGCCGGTCTTAACTCCATCACCAGCCATGGTTCTACAGGTGCCCTGGGTTTCTATGGGTTTTCATGGAAACCACCTCTATTTCTTCACAGTTTTTTTTTTTTTTTTGCCTCATCGCCCTCTGCTGGGAGTGAGAGACCCAGCCTTGCTCCTGGAGAGCTGCTGCTGGATTTGAACAGCCAAGCCAGTGGGTCGCAGTCCCGCACTCAACCAACCACTATGCCACCGGGGTTCATCCCTCTTCACAGTTTTATATCATTGACTTTATTTTTAAAATCCAATGAAGTCAGGCAGTTAAAATAATAACAACTCCCATTGGCATAAAAAGAAGCTAACAGAGATGGACAGTTAGCTGTGTCTTGGCAAGCCCACAAGCAAACTAGTAGAAGTAGCAGTGTGTGGTCATACAGAATGGAATCTATCCATGAGCTGCGGACATCAATTCACACGTTCTACACAGGACACAGACAGTTAATCTGGTAAGTAGATTGAGTAGAAATGGCTTTAAAGATCTACTATTGAGGCTGAGCTCTAGTGGCGTAGTGGTTGTGCGCGGGACTGCGGCCCACTGGGACGGAGGTTCAATTCCAGCAGTGGGGCTGGGTTCTCCTACTCCCACCACCGGAGAGCAGCGATGCCCCCCCCAAAAACAAACAAAAACAAAAACAAAAAAAGATCTACTATTGTTTTCTTTATTTTTACCACTGACCTAGTTATGAGGCCCTACCATCTCTTCAGCTGATCCCCTATAAGGACATCATCTTCCAATTAGGCTTGATTTATGGTCCTAGGTTTGTCCTTTGGTCAGTAAGGAAAAGGATATATGGACTTCCTGAGAAATGAAGCCTAAGAGGTTAGAAAGAGATTTGAAAATATCCAGCTCTCAAAGAGTTACTCCTGATCTCAGAGAATTCCTTGTCTCTCCTAAGTCGACACAAAGGCAGAAGCGAAGACAAAAGTTCCACCTTCCTACATTGTCCTCTGATGGGGCCGAGCCCTGGGAAAAGGAAGAAAGTCTGACTTTAATTAGTTAGACCATCACCCGACTAAACTCCACTGAAACCAAAACAAACCAGGCAGTCCCATATGTCATAAGAATTAAAGGCATGGTTCCCACTTCCTAACGATGCTTTTACAGAAACCGTTCCACTGTAAAACTTTATGATTTGAATCTTTATAGCCGCCAGCAGAGCACATGTTCACTGCCTTAAATTATAACTTAATCACAATTGAAGCTGACTCCCCAGCCCTTGGCAATCAAGACAGAAGGGGGGAGAGACCTACAGAACAAATTGCCTGCAAGTCCTCTGCCTACCTGCCTGCTCCTGGATAGGAAACTCTTCAGCGTGTGGTCCCAGGAAAATAGAGATACGCGAAACACACGCTTGGCAACATAGGGAACCCAGATAGCTAGACACTTTCGATAAGGCTGAGAGTCAGGAATATAGTTTCTCATGAAAAAAAAAATTCTTCCCCCAAATCTACGGTTCAGCAATAGGTTCAACAGTAGCCTGGGTAGGGCAAAATAAGTGCCGCCAAGAAGCATGGCAGGAAGGATAAGAGGGAAACGGGAAAATCCAGCAAGAATATGCATGGGTGCTGACAAGCATTCATTACTCCGTTCCTTTAACCTTGCTTGAACACCCTCTACTATTGGACACTGATGACAAGGGAGGCAAAATGACTCCCCACCCCCCACCCCCACCCATCGTTATCACTGAAATACAAAGTGTGAAACCTGTAGATGCTAACCAGCATGGTTGAGGTCAGATTCCAGAAAGCCTTGTAGAGCACACAGAGACACTTTGATTTTATTATTTTAGGTCATAGGCAGTGGTTCAAAATTTGCATACCTAAGTAAGATTGCCAGCATGACTTTTTAAAAAGCATGTCAGTCCGAAGGAGATAGACACATGCCCAGTAAGTGCACACAAAGATGCTGGGCTTCATCTGCTGTCGGTGGCGGTGGCCCTGAGTTGATTCTGACTCAAGTGCTACGAAGTGGAGCTGCTCCATAGAGCTTTCTGGAATGTCATCTTGGAGTATTCTTTTTTTTAAAAGGTCTCTATTCGCTTGGAGAAACCCTGTTGGCTATGTATAAATTGGCTGTAATATTCATGGAAACCGATGACCAGGCCTGGTTCTTGTGGTACCACTGGGTGAGCTCAAATCCCCAACTTTTGGAGGACCTGTCAAAGGCAGCCTATTTGTGTCTGAGCCCTTCTGGAAACTTCCTTGGCTGTAATCATAATGGAAGCCGATCATCAGGCCTTTTCTGCATAGCACTACTGCGTGTGTCTGAACCACCGACCTGTAGGCTAACAATGGAACGCAAACAGTTTGCATCACTTGGAAACCCACTAGATAGCAGTCAAAACAAGAGGCTATCTTCACACCCCTTAGGATGGCTATTATTAGAAACAGGGGAAATGACAAGTGTTGGTCAAGACATGGAGAAATATGAACCCTCTTTGTATCCATTTTTGGGGGGAACATAAAATGGCACAGGCACTGTGGAAAAGAAGTTCCTTAAAAGACTAGGCATAGTTACGATAGACCTTAGCCATTCTGCTTCTGAGTGAAATGAAAACTAAGTCCATATAAAAATGTGCACATGAACGATGATTGTTCATAGCAGCATTATTGACATGATTTCCTCGACCTAAATTTAATTAACTGACAAATGGATAGACCCCGTGTGGTACAGTTATACAATATTTCACCCAGTGTGTGGCAGTCACCTAATCTGGTGTCAATTTGAGGATTAAGAGTGTAGGAGTGGGACTGAGCCCCGGTGGCGCAGTGGTTGTGCGCGGGACTGCGGCCCACTGGGACGGAGGTTCAATTCCAGCAGTGGGGCTGGGCCTCCTACTCCCACCACCGGAGAGCAGTGATGTCCAAAAAAAAAAAAAGAGTGTAGGAGTGGAGCCTATCAATCTAGAGATAGCCAATGAGATCTCTGTGTGGGCCTGGCCTTCTCCTGAGAATTCTGGGAGATTTGGTACATCCTTCTTGGAGGCAGAGACACTGTCTCTCTCTCAGTTCACTTCCTTGGAGACATTTGACCGACAAGGCTGACTTCCAGTGTGGCATCTCTGAGGAGAAGCCACATGAACCTACCTTGATGTGGCCGGAAACTTGGACCTAGAGAAGCCACGTGGAGCTCCCTGCCAGCAATGAGATGCTTCTCCCACCACCGACTTTGCACCCACTGGCCTGTGATCTTCCTGCATTCAGCATCCCTGCCTGTGAGTCTGAAGGAGACTTTATAGATTGCTGCCAGATATATGGGCTAATATTGGACTTATGGACTTGATCTGGACTGGGCTGGGATATTTTTCTCAATGTTCAATTGCTCTTGTATATAAAGCTCTCCCTTATACACATAGGTGTTTATGAATTTGTTTCTCTAGTCTACTGAGACTAACACTCAGTGGAATATTGAGCCAGGCATAAAAAGGGAGACAATTATGGACACAAAGTTCTACATGAACTTTGGAGAAACACTGCGCTAAGCTAAAGAAGTCAGTCATGAAAGACTGCACATTTTATGATTCTCTTCATATGAAATATCCAGAATAGGCAAATCTATAAAAACAGAAAGTCGATTCATAATTCCTAAGACCCGGAGAGAAGGAAAACTTGGCAGGTGCACTTTCTCGGAGGATGGAAATATTCTGGAATCAGAGGTACTCGTTGTACAACATTGTCAATTTGGTCAAAAACACTAAATTGCACACTTTCAATGGCGGATTTTATCTCCATTTAAGAAAATCCACATATCTGGGCTGAGCCCCGGTGGTGTGGTTGTGCGTAGGACTGCGGCCCTCTGGGATGGAGGTTCAATTCCAGCTGTGGGGCTGGGCCTCCTACTCCCACCACCGGAGAGCAGTGATGCCCCCCCCCCCCCAAAAAAAAAAATCCACATATCGGACTGAGTCCTGGTGGCGTAGTGGTTGTGTGTGGGACTGCGGCCCACTGGATTGGCAGTTCAAACCTAGCAGCAGCTCTCCAGGAGCAAGGCGGGGCCTCCTATTCTCACCAGGGGCCAGTGATGAACCCCCAAAACAAACAAAGAAACAAAAACCAAAAAAAATCCACATATCTGTAAGTGCAGCTAGGAGCAAGGTTTAAGTAGGAAAGACTCTTTTAGAAAGTTAGTGGAAAGACCGAGCTGAAGGACCCGGTCTAGGGACCTGGTCTATGCTAAGGACCTGGACTAGGGAGGAGGAGACAGATTTAAATGTAAGCGGATCTTAGTATTTAGTAGGAGACTAGCTGGGTGATACCATTTTACTCAGATGAGGGAAATTATATAGTTGAATGAATGAATGAAAAAGATCCAGAAGAGTGAATGGACAAAAAAGAGGATGAGCTTTTTTTTTTTTTTTCTTTTTTAACATTGTAATTAGGAGATGCTTATCGGATTTTCATTCATTCATTCAGACATCAACAAATGTCTGATGAATTTCTACTATCTGCCTGGTAGGAATGATTAATGGGTAGTTGGAGACCATGTTCAGCGTTTGGTTGAGAGTTCTGAGCTCGACATGGATATTGGGAATTAACAACACGGAAATGGAACAGATTGTTTTAAGAAAGTATGTTTTAAAAAGTGAGGAAGACTGCAGACAATCCTCAAGGATTCAGTGTCCTCAGAAGAGCCTCAGAAAAAGCAGTCAGCACGGCAGAATGTACACAATTCAAGGAAACGGAGAATTAAAACGGGAGCTGGCGGCCATGTGAGCCATCCTGAAGAGGCCAAGTAAAGTGAACATTGAAAAGTTATCAATTAGATGGAGTAACTAAAAAGCCTTCATAGCCAAAAAAAAAAAAAAAGCTTTAGGAGTTTCTGAAGGGTACACACTTTGGGAAATTTTATCTCCATGGACATAGAAAACGAAAGGATTGGAGATTCAAATTCATCCATGGCTCCTTGGAAGAAAGACGGCAATTGACTGCCCTCAAATCGGCCTTTGAGAAAGCGATGAAGCGACTCTGCTCTGCCGGCTCTAGGCCAGCAGCCACTGGCCACCACACTGGAACTGGAGTGGCCTTCACATGGCCTGGTGGAGGGCCACGCTGGACAAGAATGGGCTGAGGAAATGAATGGGAGGAAAGCAAGTGAGAGAGACAATCTCTCACCACACAGTTACTTCCTGTCTTCTCCGTGCTGGGCATAGACACGCTGGTTGATATTCAATCATTTCAAAAGGTCACGTAGGTCAAGAACTGCCTGGACTTGAAGGAAGAACTTTAAACTGCACAGAAGACCTTGGAGGAAAACGAGGCTCCAGAAATGGACGGAAACCAAGGGACGTGTTTCAGTAAGTTGATAAGTCGACGCCAAGAAATTGGGAAGATTGACCAATGGACCTGGCCAACGACTGTTAGGGATCTGACCATTCCAAAGAAAGGCGACCCAGCAGAATGAGAAGGTGATCCAACAGCACCAGGACGATCGCTGGCAAGCAAAATTTGCCGAGGAGCATTTAAAAGTAGGTGCCTCACGACATCAACGGGGAAGTGCCAGGCAGTGTGGCTGGATTCGGAAGCTGGGGAAGGAGGGAGATCATTATGGGAAGATGTTTGCTACTCAAAGGTGTTTGAGTAGGGGGAGGATAACATGTGGAAGAATGGGCATTCCAGAGCGTTTCATTGTGCTTGTGTGGAACTTAGACACAGACCAACAGACAGTCTTTTGACCACAACAAGAAAACACTGCACGGTGTGCCTCAGGGGTCTATCCTGGCCTCACAGTGCTTCGGTCAGTAAGCTGAGCAAATCACTCGAGAAGCTGGATTAGAGAAAGGAAAACATGGGAACGGGATCGGAGGAAGGCTTACTAACAAACTGTGATAGGCAGATGACCCAGCCTTCCTTGGTGAAGGCGAGGAGGAGTGGAAGCTCTTTCTAATGAAACCCAATCTGCTGTGCTCAGTCTGGACTGTAACTCCATGCAAAGAAATCCAAAACCCTTGCAAGCCACGGGACCGATAGACAATAGAATGATGAAGGGAAGAAGATTGAGGTGGCCAAGGGGCCTGTTACAGTTGGATCTACAATAAATGCTCACAGAGGCGGCAGTCAAGAAACCAAACCTTTTGCCCTGTGCAAATCTGCTGCACAAGACCTCTTGAAAGTGCTGAAGAGCCCAAAGTCACCTTGAGGCCTATGGAGCATCTGACTTATGACAGGGTCATTTGCCACCACCTCATGCGCCAGTGAAAACTGGACATGAATAAGGAAGGCAGAAGAACTGATGCATTCGAATTATTGGGTTGATGAAGAATATTACAAGCACTGTGGACTGCTAGAAGAACCAACAAGGTTCCTTAGAAGCAAGGAAGGCAAGACTTGATCTCACTTACTTTGGACATGTTATCAGGAGAGACCAGACCCTGGAAAAGGACACCATGCCTGGTAAAGCAGAGGTTCGGGGGCGGGGGGGGGGGGGGAGTAAGATCATCAAGGAGCTGCACCGTCCGTGGCTTCCACAGTGGGCTCAAGCCTACCAAGTGCAGGGATGGGCAGGACTAGGTGGGTTGTACATAGACCTTCAAGGAGATGGAGCTGACTCCATGACCCCTCACAGCAACAACGCTCTGAGTTAAGCTCTGACAGACTACCTCCTTCTTAGGAAGCTTGGAAACAATACAAAGGAAAGGGACTGGGGCAGTAAAAAGAGAATGCAGGGCGGAGAGCTAGAAGGACAGCCAGAAGCTGCGAAGTGGGAGAAGTTTAAGGTCAGCATGTGGCGATAGCGGCCATGATGTGGCCCTGGGACTAGAGATGGGAGAGGAACGGCACTGAGGTTATTGAGACAGTGACAGGCACAAAAGCATTAACTGTGAAGGACGGCGTGACTCCATCTGACAAAGGAAGGAGAATGAGAAGAGCAGAAAAGTCCATCATTGATAGAAGTGAAAAGAAATACCCAATAGATAACAGAACAGCTAGGGTCTCAAAGAAGGGAATTGGCAGCCCTCATTTAATTTCTTTTTAAACAACTAAATCTATGGACACCACTGCCAGCTACAAAGCAGACACTCCCAAATCTAGTTTGGCCTGAACAGAATTCACTCCGATGGCTCCTCACAAAATGAATTCTCTCCCTTGATTTTCCATCTCATTGAAGACCATGATGTATCTGGTTGTGTGTGCCCACCCCCCCAAATGAGAAAAGAATGTTGGTATAGTCCCTCCCTCTCTGCCGTTCTTCACAGCTAAGTCATCATCTTGGCAAATTTATTTCCCAAACATCTCTCAGATCTTTCCAGATCACTCCATCCCCACCCCACCCCCCAGTCTAAACAACCATCTGCAGTCTTCTAAACCACCTCCTCCTCCATTCTACACTTAGCCAGAGTCAAAATATGATCAAGGCACAGGACCCCTTTCCTTTCACCCCAAACTCATCAATGCTTCCTCTTGGTCTTAGAGTAATGACTCAATTCCTTGAAGTCTGGTTTCTCTCTCTCTCTCTCTCTCTCTCTCTCTCTCTCTCTCTCCTCAGCCTACTCATATCCCACTTCTTGCTACTGTTCCCGTACTTTGCAGTTCTAGCCATGATCACTTCTTCTTCTAATCATTTTACTGGGGGCTCATACAACTCTTATCACAATCCATACATCCACCTGTTGTGTTAAGCACATCTGTACATTTGTTGCCATCATCCTTCTCAAAACATTTTCTTTCTATGAGAGCCCTTGGTATCAGCTCCTCATTCCCACCCTCCCCAGGAGCCCTTGCTAATTTATAAGTTATTATTATTATGTCACAATCACTTCTGTTTAGCCTTGGCACACGCTATTGTCTCTGTGTGTTTTTCTTCTCTTTATTGCCTGATGAAACTATTCATCTCAATCAAGCTCAATTTTTCTAAAATCTTCACCTAGATTCTGTCATACTCTTGGGCTCTTATCACACCAGACACTGCCACGGAGTCCAGTCCTACTCAGGGGACCTACAGAGGGTTGCTTGTCCATCTTCACCAGAGCAGAGAGCTTCTTCCTTCCTCTGAGGTGCAGTGGGGTTTGAACTGCAACTGGCCCTTAGCAGCTCAACACCGTTCCTGGGGACTCTTTTAGCTCCTCATAGCACTGCAGGCCCCTGCTTCCCCGTGCTGCCACAGTTGCGATTTTATGTTTGAATAAATATTTGATTATCGTCTGTCTCTATGAGGGCAGGGCCTGTGCTGGACACAAAGAAAGAATTGGGGTAAATATTTACTGAAGAAAGGAAGGATATATTACTAAGCACGTGCAAGGTTGGTAAGTGGCAGGCCAAGGGCTGTGTCCCAGGAGAGGATTACAAGTTGGGCGGTTGGAAGAGATGAGTGCTAAGATTCTTTCCTTCACTGGTATTTTGTGCTTCCGAGTGAATTTTCATTATGTCCCTTTTCTCCTCTCTCCAGACTTGCTTGCTTGGCCTTCTCAACACCTGTACATTAGGTACCATAAAGAATTAAAGACCTGATGAGTGGGAAAGAAGTCGCTCCTTCAGGTGC